>BRXY01000368.1:34943-59167 GCA_030267945.1 Triparma strigata | reverse complement strand
ACCATAACCATAACCATAACCATAACCATAACCATAACCATAACCATAACCATAACCATAACCATAACCCTAACATAACCATAACCATAACCATAACCATAACCATAACCATAACCATAACCCTAACAGGTCGTCTTCCTTCTGAATATTACGAAGGTCGGAGATTTTGCCTGCTACTACGCCTCCAATTTCTTTGTTGTAGACATCCCCGAAGGCATTACAATCATCGGTAGTCATTCCTTCCTAAGCTGCAGTTGTTTGAAGGAAATAATGTTCCCAAAGTCGTTAACTTTAATTGGTAGATCATCCTTCGGTGCTTGCACCAGTCTAGAGCAGGTCGATCTCCTTAACACTCATGTTCAAAAATTAGGTGATAGTGCCTTCCAAGATTGCACAAGTTTGAGAGAGATGAAGGTCCCGGACTCGCTTCAAAAGTTTGGTAGCTACGTCTTCGCTAACTGCTTCAAGCTAGTCCCCTCCAACATTAAGAATTGGGATAACAAGGCGGTAGTTGGCTACCTCCGCTCTAAACAATAAAAAGTAATCCTTCTGTTTTCATTTAAAAACATCGTCATTTTTACTAACTTAACGATCAAAAGGATTACTGCGGGGACCTCCTCCGCCTCCTATCGTCCCTCCCTCCCTTTCCCTCACATCAACCCCTTGACCATCTCCTCCAACCTCTCCCCATTTGCCCCTTGTAGCCTATCCACAACTTCCCCCCCCTTCAAAAAAACGAAAGTAGGCATAGCCGAGACGTCGTAATTCGCCGCCACATCGGGACACACGTCCACATCGACCGAGAGGAAGATCACGGAACCGTACTTAGAGCTAAGGAAAGGACACACGAAACGATCATTTTTAAGGGGGGAGGAAAAGCGGGTTAGAAAGAATGGGGGGGAACACGTCTCGTGACAGAACAACAAAACCCGCTCGCAGTTGTTCGAGGGAACCCTTCTTCCAAATATTATTTATTTGTCCGCTCCCTCTCCTACGTTTGTTCATATTCGTTCAGCTCTCTCCCCTTGCTCTCTCTCTCTCTCTCTCTCTTTCTCTCTTTCTCTCTTTCTCTCTCTCACCTCAACTCATGATAAAAAGGCGCGATCATCTTGCAAGGACCGCACCAGCTAGCCGTGAAATCCATCACTATCAAAGCGTCAGAGTTGTCGGCTATTATTGATTCCACCGAAGCGAGGTCTTTCATTTTAGAAATCGTTTTTAAAAGGCGCGGTAACAGGTTTGGACGTTAGAGGAGGCGTTATTTTCTTTCGGTGTAACGTTTCGTCACAAAAATTTACCTTTCACGGTTATAACGGAGTCGTCTCCTCCTCTGGTGCTTAAAGCGTTCATGAAGGTTGGTTTTATGACGTTTGAGAAGGAGGACCTCCCGGCGGAGATCGTCAAGAGAGAGAGAAGGAGGATGAGAAGGAGGGAACGTTGCATCATTGTGAATGAAAGGGGTTTTATAAGGGGAGGAGGAAGAGCTGATGTGTTTGGGATGATGGGATGGGTGAAATAGTGTTAGTTAAACGTCCATTGAATTCATTTTTCGAACTAATTTGCACTAATTGAGGACTAAATGACAATATTGATCACATGGAATTGATATTAAATCATGACGTCGCTCTTAAACCATCCGCTTTTCACCTCGAAAGAATATTAAGAAGAGCTGAAAAAAGATGAGAAACAAAGGCGCAAAGGCTGATTCATTATTTAACGATACGTCAAAAACAACGTCTTAATATTCTGCGAATGCAATTGCAACACTGGATTCGAACAATTTAGAGGGCGGAGATGACGAGGAGGAAGTATTTGAAGGTTCATCCTCTGCTTCTGCGACCAACAACAATTGTTGGAGGTGATGATTTCATGCATACAGACGACTTCAGGCGGCTGTTCGTTGGTTTCGTCATGGTTGATACTTTACTTGCGATGCGGTTGCTTGATAAAAAGTGGCACAAGGTAGTTGAGAAGAAGCTGACTGAGTTGGAGGAAGATGAGCCTTATGGCGAGATTATTGTTCATGGAGGGAATGATATAAGTATTAGGGAAGCTGATTCTGCTGCGAGGAAGGAAAGGATAAAGCAAGTGACGAAGGTCGGAGCTAATGCCTTCAGGTTAGCCTCCAAACTCATCGTTGTAGACATCCCAGAAGGCATTACAATCATCGGTAGGAATTCCTTCATATACTGCAGTAGTTTGAAAGAGATAAAGTTCCCAAAGTCGTTAACATCAATGAGTTATCGATCTTTCGGTTTTTGCTCAAGTCTAGAAATGGTCGATCTCCTTCACACGAACGTTCAACGATTAGGTGATCGTGCCTTCAAGAGCTGCACAAGTTTAAGAGAGATGAAGGTCCCAGACTCGCTTCAAACGTTTGGTAACATTGTCTTCTACGAATGCTCCAAGCTAGTCCCCTCTGATATTGACGTTAGCGACGACAATAATGATACAACATCCGAGGTAGTCGCCTACCTCCGCTCTATACAAAGAGAAAAGGAATCGGATAAAAAATCATGTCATATAATGTGACGTTTCATCCTCAATATTTTACTAGCATCGTCTACCGTCTATTCTACTACTTTTTTAGTGTAAAAAATAAATTTCTTATATTTGATATTAACAAAAGGATCGAAGGATCTCATTACAAAAGTACACAACACAATAAACCCCCTCCCGCCCCCCCCCCCCCCCAAAACACTCACACTCTCACGGAGGCAAAAACGGACTAGTACACCTCGTAACCTGACTCAAATCCAAGAACCCCTGCATATTCCTCCCCCTCTGCATAGTCGCCTGGCTGGGGTGGCTCTGCATCTTGTTGTTCCTGAATGGGACGGTGCAGGGGATGTTCGTTATGAGGGTGCCGTTGGTTATGTTGAAGTCTTTACCTCCTAGGGTTTCGTTGCGGAGCTTTTGGGTGCGGGAGGGGTTTATGGGGATGCCGGCGTCGACGAAGAGGCGGGAGTGGGTGTCTAGTTGAGGCTTGGCTGAGTTGTTCTTGGTTTGGAAGACTTTGGTGGAGGAGGGGGGGAGGACGGTGGTGTTGTGGTGGAAGGGGTTGTAGCCGAGGCGCTCTTCGGCGGAGGCGAGGCGGGTGAGGGCGGCGGTGCGCGCCAAAGAGGAGGCGGCCTTCTTGGACAGCTTGGACTGGATGGTTTGGCCGAGGCTGCCGTAGACTGCCGAGTTCAGGTTGCGGACCGAGTCTACGCCGGTGACTCCAGTGTGGTGCTTGGTGGCCATGAGGCTGTGGAGGCGGTTGCGTGCACCGTCGGCCTTTGCTATGAGCTTGTGGGCGGCCTTCTGCTTGTGCTCGAACACCATTATTTCCTTGCGCTCCGCGGGGGTCAGGAGGGTTTGGTCCGCCTGGGGGCCTCCGCGGATCAGGGCAGAGGGGGTCTTGGCTGGCCGGGTTTGGGGGATGTGAAGGTGAAAGTTATTGAAACTGGGCTCGTCCAGAACCACTGTGTCGTAGCCGTCGACTCCTCCGCGGACGGTTGTGTCGATCTGCGCGGCAGTGGGGGGGATGGGACGGACCTTGTCCTCCCCCACAGGCAGGGTGAAGACGGAGCCGTCATTCACAGGATCGAGCTCGACGACCCTGTTCCCGGCCATGCCGACGGGGTGACTGGTCTTGGCACTCTGCATGGGCCTGGCGTCGAAGCGGGAGAACGGGCGGGGATCCACGCTAAGGCCATCCCAGGAAATGCTGGGGTCATAGGAGGCGGGGGGCCTTGGTGCATCCAACATAGGAGCGACAGATATGGAGTGCTGCGCGCGGGCGGCGCTGCCGTCGATGAATTTGTTCAGGCGCTGCGGGTTGATGGCGCGAACGCGAGTTGGCTTGCCAGGCTTGCCCATTTGGAGAGAGTTGGAGGAGGGTCGTGGGGGTTAGAGGGATCGGTTGGAGAGGAGGGCAGGAAGAATCTACAAGGGCGGGGAGCAGGGCTTTATGTTCTATGTGGTGCGGGGTCAGTACAGACTCGGGCGCAGATGCTAAGCTATGATGGTTTAAATTTGATCGTTGAAAGATAGGGAAGGTAGAGGATGAAAATCACCACCAGGGAAGAAGAAGCCAGGGAAATCAACTTTTCCTCCACGACATCGTGTTTTAGCTTGTTCGCAAAAATCAAACTCTTTTTTATCTATATATCCCCCGTACTGGGGGACAAGCACCATGGAAAATGCTGCTGATCTTCAGGACATCCGCAAGCTACTAAAGGAACAAGGGGTCGCATTAGCGCAGGTCAAAGAGATGCTCAAGCAAGAAACAGAATCTAAGGAAAGGCTTAGCGCTAAAGTGGAGGAACAGAGACTGCGGATCGTTACGTTGGAGGCGCAAGTTAGCCAACTATCACCGCCTGTCCAGACAGGGAAGGTTGTGAGGAAGTGGAGGGTAGTGTTTGTGTTGGGATCGCTGGTGCCGCATGCCTTTGCTTTGGCTTCGCTCAAATACGGAGACAAACGGTTTGGAGCTGCGGCTAGGATGTTTGAGATGTTTGGTCTAGTCTGCTCAATTGCGGCTGCTGGAGGAAATTCAAGGAACTACGGGAGTTGGAACGAGAAGCTGTTCATTGTAGTATGTTCGCTGTCAGTGGCAGCTTATTATGCCATTCGAGCGTATGCCTTGAGTTCTCTTGGTTACTTGATCACGGCCTCTGGTCTGACGTTGTTATTACCACCAATTTACCTCGCCGCAAATAAACTCGCCTCGAAGCTCTCTGATCGCAAGCTCGGAGCGGCAGCCACGGAGGGGTTGAAGTCGCTTCCTGGCGTGCTTATTCCGATCCTCTACATCAGCTCTTCTTCACTTCGCTGCATCATGGACGCTAGCCCTGACGACAAAATTGACGAGTGGGGGTATATTGAAGGTTGTGAAAATCCCTCTCAACCAACGTACATGGTATCTGCTTTCTTAGCTACGAGCTGGACATTGACGTACATCATCCCTCCGCTGCTGCCCAGTCATCAAACTATGACTTGGAGCGACGTCATGGAGCTCAAAATGGGCACTATCGAAGGTCTTCATTTCTTCCTGTTTTTTTTGCTGTCAACCGGAATGTTGGTTGCTTACGCACTAATAGATAGCGAAGGGACGCAACTCAGCGAATTCCTTGGGTGGCTGGTAAACTTCTGACTTCTGGGCTGAATGTATCCCTCCTGGCTCTCGTAGTAGCCTACGAGTACGTCATAAAGCCCGCCATCTTCCACTCCTCCTCCCTAGCGCACCACGCCTCCGCCTCCGCCTCTGTAACTGAAATTAACCCACCAACCTCGGATGCCTTCAGCCACGAATCCACTGCAACACTATAAATAGCCTCTAAAAAGAACGCCCTCTGAAAGTTAAAATAAAAACGCACACACACACACACACACACACACACACACACACGCACATACAATTTCCATGCAAACTCCTTCTCCTTCTTTTCTTTTCCTTCTTCCTTCTTCTCACTAGCTTCCCTCCCTCCTCCCACCTCCCACCAACTAACCCCCCCAAAAAAACCAAATCTACAAATCCTGCCACAAACAAATCCTTCCGTCTGCACCGCAGGTAATCAGCCAAGGCAGCCTCTTGCACCAGACCAAGCCCAGGCCTCCGAGCCTCCCCACCACGTCGTGGGCCTTCAGGATCTTGACGGGCACAATGAGAGGATTTCTCATGAGGTCGTCGTAGACCCTCGCGTGGAAGACGTGGACGTCGCCGTCGTCGCTGCAGCTCGCCATCAGCGGGTGGGACTTGTGGAACGAGGCGGCGCGGATGGCCTTGGTGTGGTACCTCAGGGTCTTGTAGGGCTTGGCGGAGAGGTCGAGGTCGAACCAGATCAGCTTCCTGTCCAGCGTCCCGCAGATCACGTGGTCTCCGCTGGAGTGGATCGATATGCTCGTTAAATGCTTGCAGTTGGGCAGCAGTTTTTTCACCATAGTCTGCTTCAGTAAGTGGTAAACCTTGACGTACTGCTGGGTGGCAACGAAGAGGAAGGGCTTGGTCGGGTGGAACTTGGCGTCGCCAATGGCGCCCTTGGTCTTTCCGAAGGGTTGCTGGGTCGTTCCCTTGGTCAGCTGGTGTATGAGGACCGCCGCCGCCCCCGCGCTGGGGGAGACCGTGACGAAGTAATCGCCCTTGGAGTGCCACGAAGCCAGGGTCGTCTTCGTCTTCATCTCGATCCTCACGATGGGCCCTGCGGCCGTAGAGAACTTGCTGACGCCGCGCTCCTCCTTTTGCCCGTCCAGCACCGTCCACTTCACGACCTTCTTGGCCTTCTCGCTCAATCCGACTCCGCCCTTGACCTTGCCCACAGCGGTATCCACGACGGCGCTCGTAGTCTCGCAGTCCTCCTCTCCCCCCGTCCCCGATCCGATCAAGAAGACGCTGCTCCCCGAGCACGCCAATATAACGTTCCTCCCTGCCACCGGGTTCCACTCCACCGAGCTTACCGTCGCCGTCTCGCCGTCCCCTCCGCCTGCCAGCTCCCCCACGTTCCAGCTCTTCATAAGCCTGCCTGTGTGGATCTCCCACAGCCTCACGAAGCCGTCCTCCGCAGCTGAGCACATGTACTGCCCGTCCCCGCTGACTGTGACGTCCCTGATCTTCGGTTTACCCGGCGTGACGAACTCGACGCATTTTATGGACGGGTACGGTTTCAAGTCGCTCGGCTTGGGAAGTTGCGGGACGAGGGACTCGGGGTCGATGTTCAGGCGCCTCTTCATTTCACGAGGAGCCAAGTACAGGTCCAGGCACCTCTCGAATCTGCGACGAGTTAGAACAATGTAGCAGGTGACAAATGAGGAAGGGATTATTTACTGGATAACCCTATTATCCCGGACCTCACTCTCACTACTCACCTCTCCCTCAGGCTGTGCTGGTAAGCCCCCACGCTCCTCAAATTCTTGTATTTCTTGGGGACGACCAAACCGTACGGCCTGTCCTCCACGTCCAGTTTCTCCCATGCCTCCAATTCTTCCGGCGTGGGAATGTACTCCTCCGGGGGGTTGTAGCTCTCTGCGGTGCTCGGCGGCTTGGCCTTGGCCGCCGCAATGTGAGTCGGTCCCTTCCTGTAAAGCAGCTCGTCCTCCTCGTCGCCCTTCCACATGAGGAAGGGGTCGTCGCTCTGCTCCTTCTTCGGGTTCATTTCCTTCTTCTTTCCTGTGAGGTAGTCCATGTCAATTTTTCCGTCCTTCAACCTCTTGAGCAGCCTCCTGACCATGAGAGCCTCGTACTTGCTGCTCTGGAAGTTCCTCTTGGGCTCGGGCCTGTCGCTGTTGATGCCGCTGATCTCCTTCTGGCTGGAGTAGTAATCGACGTAGTCAGGGTTGCCCTCGTGCTCGGGGTGCGCGTACGCGCCTGCCTGAATTCTCCTAATGACCTCAATCTCTCTAGGAGTCAACGTCACCTCCTTGGCGTTCAGGCTGTCGTAGATTGTGAAGCGCTTCGAAGGATCGTTGAGCCTGGCGAGGGAGTCATTGAGCTCGTCGAAGACGCCTCCTTCGCCTTCCCCGTCCCCGGAGACGGTTCCCTTCATCATCTTTTCGCCGGAGGTGTCGTAGCCGATGTGGTCGAATTCGTCGTACCAGTGCAGGGGAACCCTACCGATTGTGTTGTTTCCCTCTTCGTCGTCGGAGCTCAGGTCGTCCACGTGCAGGAGGGATTGGTTGTGGCCAACGGCGGCGGAGTCGAAGACCTTCTCCAGCTCACGCTGGTGGACGGCGGAACGCACGTCGCCGGAATTCTTGAAAGAAGGAGGAGGAGGAGGGGTGAGGGTTTTCTCAATTTTGAGTTCGGGCTCGGAGTCGGAGTCGGAGTCGGAGTCGGAGTCCTCCTGGTCGGAGTTGGGGTCGTCCGAGTCGCTGCCCTGGTCCTCAAAGCCAGCGTCCGAACCCTCCTGTTCCGAGTCAAAGGGTTCATTGTCCGAATGGTAGGAGCCAGCATCATCATCATCATCGGCGTCAGAATCATACGGCGACTCCGAGTCTGAGCCCTGTGAACGAAGCGGTGTCAGTATTGCGTTATAGTGGGCGTACAGTGTGGTTGTAATCAGCTCCTCCGTTGACAACTTCCACCTTGGTGAGTGGCCTCGAAGGTGAAAAGTAGAAGCGCTCTTAATTTTGCAAGCGATACACGTACGACGAGGAGAATACATACCGAAGAGCTGTCTACTATTTCAGGAGAGTCCTCCTCTAACGCCACGGTCTTCTTGCGAGGTTTCGCCATGATAATAACAAAAATATATGGTTTCTTTTATTCCAAGGTTTTTGCATCTCCACTGAAATTCATTCATTCATTTCAGAGAACATTTCCAATAATCATCGATAATAGACAACATAACGGTGAGTTACAACACTTTTATGTAGCCTCACGGGTACAAACCTATAGCATCAAATGAAGCATTTCATAATATTTAATGAAGCGTGGCTTATTACATCCAAAAAAGTATACCACAACGCAAACGCAAACGACGGCGACGAGTCCGTCTTGTTCCTTCCGAGGGACTTAACCCTTCTACTTCCCTCATAACCTCCCTAACACTTATCCGTTATACAATATAAAATAAATACAACGCCATGCCGCATAACCCTAACCCTTATCCTCCGTCCTCCGCCTCATCCTCCCTCACCCCATCCCCACCACAGTCAGTCCTGCACCCACACATCTAATACCATGCTCTCCAAGTTATCTCTCCGCACCTCCCGCCCCCTTGCCCGCCACATGTCCGGCAAGGATATTAAATTCGGCGTCGACGGCCGCGCCGCGATGCTCAACGGCGTCAACATGCTCGCGGATGCCGTTCAGGTCACCCTCGGCCCCAAGGGCCGCAATGCCATCATCGACCAGCCCTACGGCGCTCCCAAGATCACCAAGGACGGAGTCACCGTGGCCAAGTCCATTGACTTCGAGGACAAGTACGAGAACATGGGCGCCCAGCTCGTCAAGAGCGTCGCCAACAGGACTAACGACGCCGCCGGAGACGGCACCACCACCGCCACCGTCCTCGCCCGCGCCATCTACGCCGAAGGCTGCAAGGCCGTCGCCGCCGGGATGAACCCTCTCGACCTCCGCCGCGGAATCCAGTCCGCTGTGACCTCCGTCACGGACACCCTCTCAGAGATCTCTCGCCCCATCACCACCAAGGACGAGATCACCCAGGTCGGAACCATCTCCGCCAACTCCGACAAGGAGATCGGCCAGCTCATCTCCGACGCCATGGAGAAGGTCGGAAACGAGGGCGTCATCACCGTCCAGGACGGCAAGACCCTCTACAACGAGCTCGAGGTCGTCGAGGGAATGAAGTTCGACAGGGGCTTCATCTCTCCCTATTTCATCAGCGACCCCAAGACTCAGACGTGCGAGTTTGAGAACCCGTTCGTTCTCCTCGTCGAGAAGAAGGTCTCCAGCCTTCAGCAGATCGTCCCCGTCCTCGAGCAGGTCGTCAAGGTCCAGGGAAGCCTCGTCATAATCGCCGAGGACGTCGAGAGCGAGGCCCTCGCCACCCTCATCGTGAACAAGCTCCGCTCGGGGCTCAAGATCTGCGCCGTCAAGGCGCCAGGATTCGGAGACAACAGGAAGGCCACCGTTCAGGACATCGCCGTCCTGACAGGCGCGAAGGTCGTCAGCGAGGACGTTGGAATGACCCTCGAGACCACTACCATCGAGGACCTCGGAAGGTGCAAGAAGATGACCATCACCAAGGACTCCACCCTCATCTTGGACGGCATGGGAGACTCCAAGGAGATCGAGGACAGGGCCGAGCTCATCAGGTCCAGCATCGAAATGACCAAGTCCGAGTACGAGAAGGAGAAGCTCCAGGAGCGCCTCGCCAAGATCGGAGGAGGCGTAGCCGTAATCAAGGTAGGAGGAGCGAGCGAGGTCGAGGTCAACGAGGCTAAGGACCGCGTCGTCGACGCCCTCAACGCCACCCGCGCGGCCGTTTCCGAGGGCATCGTCCCAGGAGGTGGAAAGGCCCTCCTCTACGCCAGCACCAAGCTCGGGCCCGTCAAGGAAGCCATGGAGAACATGGACCAGAGGATCGGCGTAGAGATCATCGAGCGAGCCCTTAGGGCTCCCATCTCCCAGATCGCCGCCAACGCGGGCGCCGAGGGCGCGGTCGTATGCGGGGAACTAATCAAAGAAGGCGTAGGAGTCGAGACAGGCTACGACGCCCAGAACGATAAATACGTCGACATGTACGAGGCCGGTATCATCGACCCGGCCAAGGTCACCAGGACGGGCATCGTGGACGCCGCCAGCGTCAGCGGTTTGATGATGACCACGGAGAGCATGATCACTGACAAACCAGAGCCGGAGGGAGCGGGAGGGGGCATGCCACCGGGAATGGGAGGAGGCATGGGAGGAATGGGGGGAGGAATGATGGGCATGTAAGAAGGATTTCGTTGCTAGAAAAGGGAGTGCAATGTAAGCTGGGATATAAGACACACAACTTTAAAAGATTTCTACATAAAAATCTTTTTGTTCTTTTTATCTAATTTGTCTCGCCTTCGCTCTTTAATAAAATATTTTAACCAAGCCCGCTGAGAGAAGAACGGCGACGAGCAGAGATGGCTTCTACGTTCTTCGTCTTAAGCTGCACCATCAATCTCTTGTCATCCACCATGTGGTCGGGTATGAGGGACTTGCGATAGTCGTTGAACCAGTCGGGCTGCTCGCAGATCCAGGCAGGGAGCCTCTCGTTCAACCAGGCCTTGCATTGGTCACGCACACTTTTCCACTTCTGCTCGTTCCGGGAAAAGATATAGCTTCGGGCCTCATCGTCGTTGGGGTTGTCAGTGAAGATGTCGGAAATGTACTGGCAGGCCGTCAACGTGCTGACGAAGGTGTGGAGGTACTTGCGGTTGATGGAAGCGAGGAATAAAGCGAATGAACAGAGGAAAATACCGCAGCATGAGGTCATCAGGAGCGTAATGCGTGATTTCTCCCAAGAGCCCTCCGGTTCTTCGTAAAAGTTAAGGGAAATAAGACCGATCGCCACGGTGACTAACAAACTAAACGAAAAGTACGCGCCACCGACCTCTTGCGGGTGCCTGAACTGAACGACTAGCGACCAATCGACTGCCAGCTTGATGAGGGAAACATTAAATACCACGTTGACTAAGCGCTTGCCGAGAGTGGTCATGGGGGGCCAGTACCACAAGTCGCCTCGCATCGTTTTGATAACGTAGTAAAGCGCCATCTCGGCGAGCAGAATTGCAACGGCGAAACTTCCGCCTTTGGTAGCGAGCACGCAGACGGATAAAGCCCTGACCACGAGGTTGCACGAGCTCATCAGAAAGAGGTTGACAAAGATCAGAACTTTAAGCGGGCGGCTGTGCGGAATGTAGCCGTAGAACTTTGGCGAGTACAGTCGATTCTCTTTAGAAGTGTCCCAGTCGTAACTTATCAAGGCTGACATGAATCCTGCGGTGCAAACCGATGATAATATGGCAAGGAATTGAGCTACGTCAACTTCTGTTGAGCTTATTAGAGCTGCCATCTGAATAACAGAGGTGGGTATTGACTCCGCGACCATTTCGATCGTGCGGTGGATGGTCAACTACAGTTTTTGCTTTTGTTAGATTTGTTGAGATGTCAAAGTCCACCGTCCATCTCACCTCCTCACGTGGGCTACAAAATGAATCAGCCTCGGCTTCGTAAGATGTCGATGCCCTATATGCATCGACCCCAGGCTTGATCAACGTGAAAACAATGAGCTGCTCACGGAGCTTAATCCACCTCGACTTCTTTGCATTCACGATGAATACGTGCAGAGATTGGAGGAATAGATTCGTGGACACACAAGCTAAGGTTGCGTTTGCGTAGCTTCCTCGACCGCTATTGTGAAACTTGAGAATCGTCATGATATCCGTGCCCATGTCGACAATTGAAACTATCTGCGAAGAGGAGTTAGAAATGCGTAACCATAATGTCTTCTTCCCTAGCTTCTCACCGCTGTCCCATACAATTCGACTTTTTGAAAGATTTTATTTTCCTCAAGGAACGGCTGGATGGATGACACCATCTTTGTAATGCCGGATGATGCTTTGCGTATATGAGTGCTGGGTGATTCAGGAGGGGTGATATCCGGGGCGACCTTGTTGGATGGGGAGGTCATGATGGGGCGTCGTCTGGAAGGGGAGGGTGTAAAGCGTTTGGTTTCTTATATTACTGCAAAACCGGCAGGGGGAGGGTAACGTTGGTGGGTGGGGGTAGGGAGTTTGGACCTGGCTATAGGGAGGGTTCTGCGAAGATTTAATCTCCACACACACAGGAGAGGGGAAACAATGACAGTAGTGGACTTCTAACACTTCTAACTTCTGGAGGGATCCTAAACCCGGTCTAAACTGAACTCCCTACTGTTACATTTTAAATTGCCCCGATCTACAATTACATATAACCTCATCCTATAGATTATTATCGCATTGCAAACCAAAGCCGACATGGATCTCCTCCCGCCCGCTACCTTGCAACTTTCTGCTTCCAACCTTCGCGACCTCGTTGATCGTTTCCTCCTCACAAGCAAGAGCATTGATGAGAGCAACGTAGGGGCCTTCGTTAGCTACTTATTCCAAGAGGGTACTCTTACTGCCCTCGAGGAGGGTAGGGGCGCCAACCCCGCAAAAGCACCGCTAGAAATCATAAAAAACAATGGCAAGGTCATGGACGACATTGAACAGACATCCTCGGTGGTAGAAACCCTCTCATTTCCTTCTCAAAAGTCTTTCTTCAAACGTACGAAAGTCGTTCCCGTCCAGACACAGCAGTCATCTTCGACCGCCCTATCAATCCTCAGCTCGCCAGAAGCCATTTCCTTCATCAAGAATTACAACAAGGACCTAGAATTTGAGAATGAGAAGGTGGTTCAGATGACCAAAGTTTTACAAACGTACAGCCCCGCAGAGGACAAGATGATCGCTTCGGCCCTCGGGCTCATCGAAGGGATGAAGATGAAGGGAACCATTCCCTTCAAGGAGTTTAAGACTACCTTCCCAAGCATCAAGCACCTCAGAGGTTTCTACAACCTCAAGTCCGGCGACATTTACCAGGAGGCGAACTTCAGCGTGCGGGGGAACTATATGGATGTCGCAGCGCGTTTACTTAATTACTGGCATATCTGTACGAATCCGGCGTATGGAGTAAGTAAGGAAACTAAACTCGAGAATGAATCCTACTTAGAGGTGCAGAACAGTCACAGCGCCATCTTCTGCCAACCGTTCAATTTTCCGTCTCCCCTCACAGACCGCGAGGTGATATGCAATATCGTTTGGAAGAGAATCAGTAAGAAGTCGATCATGATCTCGTATCATCCTTTGACTCATCACACTAAGGTTGAAGACAAGGACGGAAAGTCAGTGATACGAGCAAGTTCTCACGCCGTTTACTATGTGACTCAGCTTGATGACGGAACCACAAATGTTGACGTAGGATTTCATACAAACTTTGGTGGTCGTCTGCCAAAGGCGATTGTCAATGGCTTCATTATTCCTTCTTCTGACCGGATAATGTGTATGCACACCGCGTACTTTGCGAATTCACTTATGCTTGACGATCTGAAGGATGCAGATGGCAAGCTTCTAGGCGAGATCTTCGTCAACCAAGTAAAGAAAGCGCGGACACGCGGCGGCTGGAAAAAACGCGCTTAGCTAGGGAAGGTCGGCGTCGACGAGTTCCTCTACATCTCAGCTGCGACGCGCCAGCTTTTACCTCGGCACCCTTGGTTCAGGGCTTTGCTGCACGAAATTAGCTTGAACCAGGTAAAGGGCGCTCGAACTGTGGCAACAGCGCTGTCCGATATGAAGGACCAAGACGCCATCAACCTGGCCAAAGGTCTGTCGACCATTGTCCTCTCGAACACCGAGGCGTCAGCTGCAGTGGATCACTGGATCGCCCAGAATCTTGCACTGGAAGAATTCGAGAAGGAGCATCAGTGGATGCGCTCATTCTTCGTCGAGATTGCCCAGTACAATCTGAACACGAGTAACTTTGGCCTCAGGTTGCGAGTATTTGGCGGCGCTTTGCTATCTACGATCGATCTAATCACTGACGTCTACATGACAGTCCGTTTCTTCAACACCGAGGGCCAGGAAGGGTACGGGATGACAAACGCCTGGCTGATTGGCGTGACAATGTTTTTTCAAATCTTCATCGCGTATGTCCAAAACGGAAGGAAACTTTCAAGCTTTTTCCAAGATGCATTTTGCGTACTGACAGGTTTCAAGCCTGCCCTTGATGCATACCGGGTAGGGTCTGGCGCAGAGCAGGAGGACCACCATCACTTTACGCCACTGGAAGAGATGTCTTATTGTAAGCTTACCGAAGTGACGATGGAAGCGGTGCCCGCGTCCATCGTGCAGATATATGCCCTCTTGATAGCCAAGGAGCAAAAGTTGGACGCTCTGATTTCCATCATGATTTCCGCAGCAACGATCGGATTCACCTCCGCCATGCTATCCTACGACTGGGACACGAGTCCCACACAGCGAGCTAAGAACCCCGGCTTCTACGGCTACATTCCGGACAAGGCTTTGCCTCGAGCGGTCTGCTTCCTCTCCATGATGTCGCTTTCTTTTTCACACGTGCTGCTGCAGACGCTGTCGTGCGCCCTGCTTTTTGCCACAAATCCAAGGTGGTTAGTTTACTACCTCGCAGGGGACGTTGTCCTATTCCTTCTTTACAAGGTCATTCGGCGGGATTTTTATTATTTCCTAAATATTTCGGGCATCTTAAGGTTACTTCAATCGTTCTTTATTCGTGTTGGCTTGAAGATCATGGTGAATTTCACATTGCTGATCCAAGCAAGATCCCCGGTTGAGGCTGGTGGTTTCCCGTTCCTTGTCTCTGCTCTGCTTTCGGTTGCCGCAAGCTTCGTTTCGATCCAACTTTATTCAAACCACTACGAGGGAGACGACAAGATCAAAGACGAAAGGCTGCAAGTCATCATCTCAACGTTGTACGGAATTTGGCTCATATCATTAGTCACTTTTGTCGCAGTCATGAAACGGGAGTTTCTCCACACTTTCTATTCATTCGACACGTTTTCAGAAAGTTGTAGGAAGCGAGTTAAGAGCGCACGCGAAGACGATGATGAATTAAAGCAAGGCTTCTTGACATGTCATCCATCGACTTTTGCAGGATGGGGCGAGGAGCTACTAAAGCCTTGGACATTAAAGAACTGGTCGAGGTGGGAGGAGGAGAAACCAGCTTGGTTCACAGATTCATGGATCGAAAGTGTCCCGAACGAATACGTTCCCTACGAGTAGCGCGTCAAGTACAAGAAGACGAAGGGCCGCGTCGACCCACAGATGCGAAGGAGGTCGAGCTTGCAGCAAGTGAAAATGCTGATGGGCGACGTAGAGGAGAAGTAGCAGTAAATCTTTGAAGCCTAATTTGTATTATTATTATAATTAAATTATAAATATCACTTCGCGTCACTTAACTTCATTTTCACTTCACCCGCTGCACCACAATTGCGTAGTTCCTCCCTCCCCAGAACTCCCCCCCGCTGCTCTTCAACTCCCTCTCCAACGTGGCCACCCTGGTCAAATAGCCCTTCCTCAAATCCGCGTCACTGATCTTCCTCGCCATGTCCTTTGCGTAGCTAATCTGTTTCATCAGACTTCTCACCGTCAGTCGCATATCAAATTGTTGCGAGTCCACGACCCGAAACTTGCCCAACCTTCCGATCTGTCGTAAGACCCAGGTCTCGGGGATCTCCCGGTACGTGCTCTCTCCAGCCACGAATGCGGCTGACTCCCCGATCGCCTCGATATCCAGCACCAGCCTGTCATCGTCGTTCCCCCTGTCTAGAACCATCTCGTAAGGCTCTAACCCGGAAATTAGCAAATACCCGCCCACCTTGGCGGCCTCTACGAGCCTGTCCATCATCCCGTCGGCGCCGTGGGCCCAGTGGAGCTCGACCGCGCCCAGAAGATAATCGGCAACAACGACATCAAACGTCCTCCCCTTCAAGAACTCGTCGTCTCTCCAGTTCCCCGCCTGCGACGAACATGAATATTGGGTTAGGCACTGCGCCGAGCGAGGAGCACCAACTCGCAGCCTCTTCGCTTCTCCGCTTCTCAGCTTCTCACCTCCACCACCACCTTCTCGACCTCTTTGCTTACTTCCAAAAGCATGTTCGATCCGTACGTGCCATCGGAGGCAGCAGTGACTTCGATAATTCTGTCCACCTTCTGTCCCTGCCTCAGCAGCCAGCACATCGACCCCATTCCGGCTCCGGCGTCGAGCACATCTCTCCAAAAAGCAACGCCGTCCTTTCTCAGTGTCGAAGCCAGGAACGCATAAACGTCGTCGTCCCTTCTGTTCCCACACGCCTTCACATTCACATCAATTCCGCTAAACCCTTCTGCCTCAACTGTCCCTAAAACTTCTTCTCCTATTATTTCCTTTACTCGCTCTTCTCCGTCCTTCAATTCCTTCACCCTCCACGCCATGACGGCCATGTCCAAGGTATAGTGCGTTCGTCTCGTGTCTCCAGACGACAAATAAGGAAGTCGAGACCAGCTCACGAGCTCCAGCTGCGACGAAAAGCGCGACGAGTTAGAATTGCGTAGCAGCTAGCTTATAGTGGGAAAATTGACGCATTTCCAGCCTCACCTCGGGATGCTCGCTGGCAATCGCTTCTATGAAGCGAAAAAAACCGAGCTCAAAAGACGCCGATCTCGAAGAACCGCGTATCTTCAAGCCATTGAAAGGTCGACGCTTTGACCCGAATTTCCCGTGCACTATTCCCTGAAAGGGCAGGACAGCCGCCATCAAAATCGTTCCTCCGCCAGCGTCAACCGCGCCGATTGCAGACCTAAGCAGCCCGTGCGGATCGTCGGTGCGATCTAGAACGTTCAGGAGCGATACGAATGAAAAGGAGGAATCGGAAGGGATCGACCCATCCGCAGTCGTGAAGCCACGAGACTGCAACTTCTTCTGCAGCGGCTTGGACGACTCAAGGCATAGAACCCTCTCTGGGACAACGCCGAGCAGGGTCGCTAGCTTGGCAGTCTCTGTCCCGGTCCCGGAGCCTATGTCAAGAATCGATTTTGTTGCTTGGTTTGGTTTCACCACCGAGCGAAGAACGGCTTCGAGCTGCTTCTCAGACGCCACGTACAACGTCCCTACCCCCATGAACCCCCTCGCGTCCGGTCTGCTCCAGCCTAGCACCTTCTGCAGGCCCTGGACGAGGAGCTGCTTGAATTGCATCTTGAGCAAGGCGGACCTTGTCGAGAGAGCGTCTGCGGAATCGACGAGGAACTGGTTCGTTTCATCGTCGGGAAGGAGCTGTACAAATTTAGACAACACTTCGGGCGGTTTGACGGTGACAGCATCAGAATGAAACTTCAAGATAGCATCGCGATCTATCTCGTAGTCCATATTTGTGATGGGTCGACCGGCCTTCAGCGCGATTTGCTGCCGCGTCGAAAAGTGAACAAAAACAGCAAGGAGGAGGATAAGGATCGGCTTCAAAATGAGCTTTGCCCCATTAGCATTAGCCATATTGTGAGTGGATCAAGTTTTATTGAAGTCTCGCCGCCGATTTCTTTGGCAGTTCCAATAGTCAAATTCAGGGGAAAGTCGAGTTGAGGACAGAAAATGAATATTAATATACAGAACAAATCAACGCGAACAAAGTCAGACAATAGCTTCGTTGCGAATAAAAGATCATCATTAAAACAAGCAACAGAGAACGAGAACGCCAACATGGCGTATCCTAATCCATTTGGGACAAATAGGTTGGTCCCACCAGCTCCTCTAATTCCTGCTCCTCCAGCACCGCCCACCCGCAACTCCGAGCCTAAGTCGGCTCCGAAACCTAAGGACGAGGAAAAGAGACTTAAGTCGGAGAGAAGGAAAGCGGCGAGGGCGAAAACTACGGAGAGGTTCAATAATTTAGGCAAGGCCGAAGAGCAGAAGTCAGAGCAGCCCACCGCTAGCAAGCCCAAGCCCAAACCGAAGCCCAAACCGAAGCCCAAAAAACCTCAAAGCACTAGTACAGCTCCCGTAAAACACTCCTTCGACCTCATCGATGTATTCGTCGACGAGCCGCTACCTCCAGATACAGTGACGGCCCATGCGCAGCTCCTCGGCGAGCTGGCCTTGCAGTTCCTCGCCCCGCCCTCCTTCAGTCAGCGCATGACGCTGGTCCATCCTCTCACACCCTTGAAGAGCGTCTCGATCAAGGTCTTCAAAAAGAGCAACAGCGCCAAAGGCGTTGCGAAGCCACAAATAACTCTGCACCTCGGCGTGAACAAAACCTCCGAGGAGATCCTCCCCCTGCTCGACACCATCAAGGACGCTTTCACCTCCCTCTACCGCGAGAGGCTCATCTGCTACAGCTGCCAGAACAGAATAAAGCTTGGCGAGTATTCCTGCTCTTGTCATTCCAACGGCTGTAAGAAGCTTTTGGGCCTTCCCGCGAACTACAGCGAATTCGTTCCTGTCCAGATGGCGAACAAAATTCACCGGGACAAGTTGAAGCCGGCGTCCGTGAAGGACTTCGACCGCTTGTCTTCGAAGCTCTGTAAGGATTCCGAGGGATGTTTGGAGCAGACTTTCGAGACCCTCGCTCTGTCGGACTCGACGACGGGCGATCGAAACGCGGCCGTAGAAAGGGAGTTCATCGAGTACATCAACGGCCTCTCCATGAAAACAATCCTCAGGCAGCGAGTGAGGGGTTTTCGGACCCGCCCTCTCTCCCTGTCCGCTAGCAACATAAAGAGCGCCTCGTGCTTGAGGGAGATCATCCACGAGAACACAGAGACCCGCATCATGACCGCGGACCTCTCACAACTCTCGCCCATGTACGACAACCTCATCGACGAACTGGGCAACTGCTCCCGGTACCCTCGCTGGGACTGGGCGAGCTCCAAGGGCGCGTCGTTCGATTTCGGCGAATTCGGAAACGTGAGGATAAAGGGATCTCCGGACGCGATGTTCGTCGGAATTCCCGTGGAGCTGAAAACCGTCAAGAGCAGCCTGAAAGACGGCGCGACCCGGGAGAAAATTCAGGCGTGGTCCCTGCAGGTCGCCGCGTACCAGTTGACACACGGCGAGGGTGAAGGGCCTGGCCCCGCCATCCTGCTCGTCGTGAGCTTGGAAGATCTCGAAGTCCTAGCGCTGAACGTGTGGCCGGACAATTTCGTTCGCGCGAGGAGCCTGTGGTAAGAATTTATGACCTACCGAGCGATTTCGCTTCTTCTTCGCAATCGCAGATCACTAATGTCACGTTCATGCGATTTTATACATGCGTTCGTCACAGGCTCAGGAATTTGACGACGGTCTTTGGGGGCGACGGGAACTTGTACCGCAAGTACTGGGACAATTTAGTTTCCTACCATAACCAAGACTCCACCTTCCGTGCCAAACACCACCACACCGTCCTGCGTTCTGTCTTGAAATGGCAGGAGGAGGACGCCGAGCGTGAGGTCGAGGAGGGCATGTCTTTGGTTCCTCGCATCTGGGAGAGTGGCGTGGCGGCGCAGTTCGAGAGGAAGGTCTCGCTGGGGAGGAAGCTCTGCTTGAAGGGAAGGAAGACCTGGCAGGCGAAGAAGGACGACAGGACCGCAAGAAAAATCCTCAACTCCATCAAGAAGGACACGCAAGAACTTTGGGTGAATGGAAATAACCTTGTTGTGTTTAAGTGGGCTGAATTGAAGAGGGTGGTCGAGGGTGGTCTCGTCGCAGTCGACGCCGTCAAACCTGAGGTGAAGGTTTGCCTCGAAATACTCTCCCTGATGAAAACCATAGCGCGCTGGAGGGACGTCAGCAAGGAAATAAAGGCGATAGATACAGCCACGACGGAGATCAAGGACACCATGAAAGGGTGGGTGAAATTATTGGGCAACTCCGCGGTCGTCGTGAATGCGGGGAGCGACTTTTGATGATGAAATAATATTTAAACATGATTTTTGAAAACCCTTAAACTTCTTGAACAACTTAAACTTAATAACCTGCACACACACACACACACATACACACACACACACACTTAACAACCTAACAACCTAACAACCTAACCCTTCAACATCTCCGTAACCTCCTTAATAATAAACTCATGGTAAACAATTTTCTCCTCCCTCTCCCACTCGTCGTACCTCTCGACGTCGTCGAGGAGTCTTTCGACGTCCGTCTCGTTGTCATCCATCCTCCTCCTCCCCTCGTAAAGGCCGCAGTCGCACTGTTCATCGTAGTCGAAGAAATTACCGAACATATCAGCGACCTCGCACGAGTTAGAAGGGCCGCTGCGGACGTTAGAAGGTAGCGAGGATGTGGGGGAGGATACCTCGCAACGGCAGTAGGCGAAACAGGCGCATTCAGAACACGGGACGGAGGCCTGGGTGGGGGATTGGGTCGTGGGGGAAGGGATCGTGGGGGGAGGGGTAGGGACGACCCCGGAGGGGGTGGGAGATAGAGTGGTGGGGGGGAAGGGGAACTCGCAGGAGCACTTGCAGGTACCCATAGAAGGCTCGAAGTACTTCTCCAGCTCGCCAGCGATGTTCAGGTCGTACGCTGTCTGCCAGACCTGCTGAGACTCGTTGTCGAGGTACCCTAGGGAGGCTCCGCCTGTGAACGCTAAGTACGCCTGGCTCGGCCTGTCCTTCGTCGGGTCCTGGTCTCCGCCTATCTCCTGGTAGTACCCCGGGTACGCAGGGCGGGAGCAGCTCGTGTGGACGCCCGTCTTCGTCTCGTACTCGTCTCCGTAGAGCTTGGTAACGCACGTCATCTCAACCCACGTTGACATGCGACTGTCGAGGGAGCCAGTCCAGAGGCAGAGTTCCATCCCGTTAGAGTCGATCGTGACTGTCGTCGAACCCGAAGGGTTAGACGCTCGCTCCTCCCCCGGGAAAGTCGGATAAATGTAAGCCTTCAAATGATCGCAGTCAACGAACTCCGCCGTGCTCCAGCTGTCGATCGAGCACTTTGTCTCCTGGAACTCGTTAATGTCGGGCACTACGTAGTCGAAGAATAGCGCCGACATGCCTCCCGAGCAGCAGTTCTCGTCTTTGAGGCTGCTCCCCTTTCCCTTTTTCCCCTTCCCCTTCCCCTTCCCCGAAGATGAACTCGTCGAAGATCCCGTCGAACTTGATCTGCTTCCGCTGCTTGAACTCTCACACCCTCCCTCTCCAACATCGCATATCATCTTCCCCCCCCAATTTTCACTTCCTCCTACAACCCCTAACGCTATCCCGTTCCCTTGAAGCGCTTCCCCCGAATTCTGAAAGAACTCCTCAGGAAAACTATCGCAGCTAGTATTAATCTTCCCTAGACTCTCTCCTTCAACGACTTCGAATTCCGTCCAACTAGTTAAAGCGCATTCAGATCCTGTTAGAGTCCCTGAAGAATCACATCCTTCAGGTATGAAAAGAATCAAAGGTTTCTCTTCATAATAATTAAGTTCGGGGACTTTACAACTCCGAGTAGGAGGTGACAAGCAGATTGTGGGGCTTTGTTGATCGATTATACAGCAGTTTAGGATTTGACCGTATGCGCCTGTGGCTTTAATTGTTTGTCCGGAACTGCGAGGGTTTGTGTTTGAACGTTGTTAGAAAAACAAAATGTTTAATGAAACCGTCAAACGTTATTTGTAACGTCGTCCGAACGAAAAACAACAAACAACAACAAAAAACGAACGTTCGACATTCCTCACCTTTCAAGAACGGTCAGCATTAAACTACTAACATCCTCTTCACAACATCCACACTCTTCATGATAATCGTCGTCACTATCCTTCGGACAATACGGTGGTGTCGGTAAACCTTCACTCTACGACGTTGCAGCAAAGAAACGTTCAATTTTATTGTTGTTAGAAACGTCGAACGAAAAATTTTAAACGATACAAACGATGTAACGTATCGGCTACGTCAACGATCCCTTGAATCTAATCTCTTGCGAGACGTTATCCTTCCGTCCCCCATTCCTCACCTCATCATAACAATTAACCCTACAATACTTATGTTCACCTCCATGTCCAGATTTCCCTTTCCCTCCTCTTTTACCTTTCTTAGATTTCCCCTTCCCCCTTTTTCCTCTGTCACAATCTTTTTCAGTTGAAATATAACCTCCATCAAATGACGTACTACCGGAAGAGATAGGGAGATAGATTGTTGTGGTAGAGGAGGTGAATGGGAGTAATTTACCGGTGTAGAAAGGTGTGGAACAGGTTACGTCGATTAAGGATTGTGAATGATGTACGCCGTGATTATTTAATACGACGAGGAGGGAGGAGATTGAGGAACCGAATAAGGAAGATATTGATACGCACGTTGAACTGGAGGTGGAAGGGATGTAGACGGAATTTTCGGAGGATTTAGAGGCGTCGGAGACGTGCATTCCCTCAAAGTGGGTGAGGTCGAGGCAGAGGATGTCGACGCCGGAGAGGCAGCAGCCGGAGTTTTGGTGGGAGGGGGAGGAGGAGCAGAAGATTCGAGGGTCGAAGGATTGGAGGGAGGGGAGGAAGGGATAATAATCGTCATCTGAAGAGGAAGAGGAGGAAGAGGAGGAGGAAGAGGAGGAGGAGGAGGAAGAGGAAGAGGAGGAGGATTTTATTAAGGTAGGAAGGAGGAAGAGGAGGAGGAGAGCGAACATATTCTACGGCGCGATACGTGAAAGCGTTTGAAGGTGTTAGAATAATAGTTTCACTATTTACAGTACGAGCTTCCCTCGGAGTAGTTGTTCTAAGGATGATCACAGATGAGACAATAGACTCGTTTCGAACGGAGAGACACCCCGAGACGATGAATACGTAAACGTCTCATCGTACCGCTAACGTGAACTCGACAATTAGTGGGGAAGCAGAGATGAAACATCTTGAGAATTGATCGGTAACCGTTTTAGAGAAGGCTCCGAATATGACATTTATCAATCAAATAAACGTTTACGACGATCAATATTTTATTAACGAGGACATTATGACTCACCAAAGTCAATTACAAATTATTGAACGTGTAGATAACGTTGAAAGTGAATTATGATGAGTTGAGAATTTGGAGATTTCCATCATTTTTTTCCCTCATCTCTCTGAAAAAGTAAAACATTCAGACCTGATTCTATTTTGACTGATTGTACTTTCCACGGACGTGATATGACTTCAAAAATTGACCCTCCCCTTCCCAATAACCCACCAACACCCTCTTCCATCTCACCAACCGTCAACAACACCTCTAAAAAGCAGAATGATGATATCAAAAAAGGTCCAGCCGCCCCCGCCCCTTCTCCTTACCTCCACAGTCCCCCCCGTGATTCAACAGAACGTTCTAATAGAATTAAAGAATCAAACGAATTACATAAACAAGCTAACGAAGCAGGTAAAACCGCCACAACATTATATTTCAACAAAACAAACACAAAACACACTAATATAATAACTAATGAAAACCGTCAATCGTCTCGTTTATTTAAAATCACACAGCTGAAAGATTCGAATTAATGATGATAGCACGTTCACGGTCCCTATCCTTCGCCAAATTAAAATCGAACGAAGGTAAAAACGAGGAGGAGGTCAATGACGAGTTTCATGAGATACAGACACAGAATAACAATGATACGTATAAGGGTAGGAAAGGGTTAAGGGAGAGGGTGGGAGATTTTTTTAAGGGCGTACGGTGAGTGAGAGTGTTGTTGTGGTTTGATAAGTTTTGTTGTCGTAATTTTTGTATGTTTTATTCTGTTGTATTTTTTTTTAAACGTTAACCCTAGCCTTCCCGCAGGGATCGTAGGGAAGCCCGTCGTCTCGCTATCCTAGCCGAAGAAGAAGCTTTACGTACGATCGAAACCGATAAATTCATGTCATCCTTAAAATCATCAGAGTCTCGTAAGGAGAAGGAGAGGCAGGTTTACCTCGAGTCGATTAACGTGAGCGTTGAGGAGGGTGGGTTGGAGGGGAAGAATAGTTATGAGGGGGATTGTGAGGAATTTTTTAGGATGGGGAAAGGGAAGGAGGGAGTGCATAGCCCTGTGCCACCTAGTAGGGGGGCTGTGAAGAGGTGAGAAAACGTGGAGAGACGCTGTGCTATATGACCAACCCCAGCGAGCTTTTTTTCACAAAAAGATAAAAACAAACAACAAACCTGTTTCACATACCTAACACAACAAACAACAACAACAAAACTGACGCCCCTACATCAATCATCCTCACACTACAAAACAGCTCCTCCTCCTCCTCTTCCTTCTCCCCCACCTCCATAACCTTCGACTACCTCCACCCCCCCTCCTCCCCCCCCCCCTCCCC
>BRXY01000368.1:0-34927 GCA_030267945.1 Triparma strigata | reverse complement strand
CCCCCCCCCCCCCCCCCCCCCCCCCCCCCCCCTCCATCCTCCCCTTACCCCACCTCCACCTCCTCTCCCAATCCCTCCCCCCCCATTTACACCATTCCACCTGCACCCGAATCTACTCTTTATTACGAGACGGTTCGACATTCTCAACTTTCCTAAACTCAACTAAACCTTCACCATATAAACCATCCCGCCCTGAAACAATAATTATCATAAAAACACCTGAAAGTATATTCGGTGGTTTCGCGACTGACGTTTGGAAACCCCAATCAGGTTCAAATTGTGGGAGATTTTTTGGGAGAGGTGGTTGTTATTTATTTAAATATGTTGATGAGAAATTCGTATATTATAAATGGACGGGGGCGAATTTATATTGTCAGACGGTTAGTAAAATTGATGGAGCGATTGGGATGGGAGGTGGGGGGGGGTTCGGGTTTAGGGTTGGAGATGATTTTTGGAATGTTACGAGTGAGAGGTGTGAGACTTTTGGGAATGATGTGCTTTGTGAGGGGGGGGTTTGTGGGGTGCTTGATGTTGAGCTTTGGAAGTTTACGTGAGAGGGGGGAGGAGAGGGGATGGAGGAAATAACGTGAGGATTGTTTTCATGAAAACAAATAAGTCTTCATTGTATATATTTTCATATTGTATATTTTTTTCGTATTCATGCCAGGTTTGTATTGGAGGCTTGGCTGCAAATCCCAACGCCTGCGAAAATACAGGCCGAGCCCAGAACGACCCTAAAATTGTTATTGTATCGCTCTCCGAAGAAAAGGTATCCGAAGATGAAGGTGAAGCTCTGCGTCATAGCGTTGACTATTGGCCCTACGAGCAGGGAATTTGATGACAGTAGGAGGTAAAAGAGTATCGAGCCGAGCTGGTTAACGGCGTACGGGACCATAATTTTTTTTCCCTTGTCGACGATTGAGCCTTCCTTCGCCTTCTTTGCGGCAGCATTAATGAACGGATTCGTCGCGCCCCATACCAAGCTCACGGCGATGCATTTTAGGAAGGTTGCGGCGTCAATCATTGTCGACTTCTGCGCGTTGTGTGTGTGTGTGCGCATGCGTGTGTGCGTTTGTGCAGGTGTGCGTGTGAGATTCACTATGATTCACCCCACACTCTCCTTCCACCTCCTCCCAACTTCATTACATAACCTCTCCCCATACTTATATACTTTCATACTTCCATAAATGCCTCATTATAATGGCTCGACCATTCCAGCGCAACAACATTCCTGAATCCAAGACCGGTTGCATAACCCATCAAAGTCAAAATTCTTCCGCAGAGATAGATGGCGACTTTCGTCGCTTGTCCTTCGCATGGAGAAAGGTCGGGCAGGCGTCGGAACGGGTTTTCGAGTCTGCAAGGAGTGCGTTTGTGTTTGTGCTTGTGTTAGTGCCGGGTTATTGTAATCGCGTATATAGTTACCATGGTCTCGCTAATCTCTCGGGCCTCGGTCGCTTCGCTCCCTCAGTGCGTAACCCCTCCTAACCCCTCCTTCCCCAACACTCACCTCAACTCTAAACGAACGAAACCGCTCGCTTTGTCGTATCAGCACCGCCCAGAATAAATTGGGCGAGCTACGACGGTTTACCAACCCTGCCACACATACGTTACACGTGAAGACCTTAAGCTAGGGACTCATCTACCTCGCGTTCCCGTCAACCGACTTGTCCCGCTTTCAAAATCTCGACCTTCTCAAAAGCCTCGACCGCTTCCTCCGTCGCTCGTGATTGCTGTGAACACAGTCCCCGTGCTTCCCCTGGCCACCCCCGCGATTCCCGTCAAACAACGCGCCTAGCTCACACGCCCTCTTCGAATGACCTCCGACCCGACCCATTTCAAAACGCTCCTTTTCCGTCTCATCCTAGAAAACCCTCGAATCATCACAGCAATTTGTCAAAGGCAAAAATTCATGTCCGGCGCGCCATGTGGAAGAACGTGGCAGATGTTCATTTTTAGTCGTTGATTGATTGATCGCAGACCGTTTTCGTTGCTCGTAGTTTTTCTTCGTCTCTCTTCGCACGGGACGTTGAGAAGACCTGCCTATCGATCCTGCGACGAGCGTGAAAATTGAGTTAGATCCTGCAGCCACGTCGTCGTCGTCGTCGTCGTCGTCATCACTTCGCTTCGCTCCTCGTAACCTCTTCGCTTCTCACCAAACCCGCTGATCCACATAGTCCTTGTATCACAGTCGCTTTTTTGTCCCGTACAGCCGATGAAAACAACTCCAGTTCAAACGCTTCGACGGTCCTCTCACTACTCAGTTCCCGGAATCACCCTCGAAGCTCCTGAATCTTTCTGGGCAAAACATGCAAACGGTGACGGAGGGGCGAACAGCACCACTTTCTATCCTCATGCGAGAGAAGAATTCTCTCGAGGAAAAGAGACTGGGGTAAACCTCCGTCGGTTGTTTGGCATAAAAACCAGGATGAGTCGAGAGACGGGGGGAAGTGTCCGGGAAATATTGGATCATTGGGGCGTTCGTTGGTCCGATGGGGGGAAATACCGCGTGCATGCAAGTCGGAGAGGGTTGAACCTCCCCGAGAACTCTCTTTCTCGGATTTTCACCTACGCCGTCTGGGTGAACTGGCGCTCGGTCCCCTCCTCCCAATCCGAAGTCGACGGCCTTTGTGCGAGCTTCCGACAGGTGAACGTGCAAGATCAGGCGAAATGCGATCCCTCGCTGCTCGGCGTCGGCATGCCACGAGGCCATCGATCTAGAAGGGAGGATTGGTGGGAATCGAAGCGCCACCGGAAGGACGTTGGCGAAGCGTTCAAAAGTTTGAGAAGAGAGTCATTTGCACCACCTCCTGGCGGAGTAAATCCCGAATCGTCCCTGCCCCTAGCGTAGCGAGAGTGGTTGTCGTGGCGGAGAGTTGCATCGGTAGGCTGCGTCGAGTGAGGAGGAAGGTAGCGACAAGACTTAAGTGGAGCGGAGGGTTGCTGGCTAATGCGAGCGTTGGAAAGACTGGTAGCGGTCTTACGATGAGAGACTACTTATAGAGGTTTTGGATGGAGGTGAGAGGGGGTTCAGGCCTCTTCCTCTCGTTCAAAACTTTGACCACACCAAGAAGAGGCTTCCCAGCCCCCTCTCGTCCCAAGAAAACCTGCGACGAGCGAAGCGAGTCGCAATAGAAGGGGCGTTCGTGTTGTTAATAACGGCGTATAATTTGGCAGCAGCGACTTCACGCACGGAAGTATCGACCATGCACGCCAATATCAAATACAGCCGCCTCTTCAACTCTCACCTCGTTCAAGGACAGGGTTCTAAAATCGATCCCCACCCCGTTGCGAGGCTGCATCTCGGAGGGCCTCTTTCTGTTAGGGTTAAGACGTCACGAGACCAGAACCTAGAAAAGGACCGGGAAACTCGCAGACGCAAAAGCTTCACGTATGGCAAGACTCGGAGAACACCGGACGGCGTTTCGGGGCAATTTCTTCAATCGCCCGTGGGTTGAATTTTTCTCTCTTTCCTTTTGACAATGTTGTGTGCATTCCAGGGCCCTCCGTGCAGGATGAGCGGGGTTTTCGTTGAAAACCAGAGCGAAGGGAAAGGGAGGGCGAGGTTAGTAGAAAAGGTCGCTTGTGCGTGAGAAGGGTCTCCGAGACTAATTTCGGTTGATTGACGTGTGGGTTTCGAAGGACGGCGTTACGACGGTTCACTAGCTTGGAATAATATCCTATCTGCAGACACGAGCTCGACCCCTGAGACAGGGATCGATCGCTCCCTCGCGGGAGAGGACAAAGGTCGGGCAAGAGGCGGTAGAGGAGGCCTTGCCGTTTCCGTTCTAAATTAGCCAACGTTATCGATCGAAACCCTTGCCGAAGCAGGTTTAATCAACTGGGTCTCAATCAATTAAAAGAGCCCGGCGTAGGTGTACTTAAGCAGGATGGCGGAGAAAAGAGAAGGGAAGCTGAGAGTGTGTAGGAGGAGCTCTCAACTTACGACAGACGGAAGACGGCGACGAAAAATGACTAGAGCAACGGGACGACACTCTTGGAACAGGAGTTGCGCGGCTGCTTTACCCACTAGAGAGGGGTGAAGGCGGCAGGGATAAATCATAGGCGACGGAAGGAGAGCAGCAACGGGTTTCAGTTCATTGTGGTTCGCATTGGCGGCAAATTTCATCAGGAGCTAAAATTATTCCTAATTGGGCCGACGTTGCGAAAAGTGGGTTCACAGGGTGGAAATACTTACCGTCGCGGCGGCCAGAATGTATTATAATCAGCGTGGGACCATCGGTGGCTCTCGTTCTCAGCAGTATCGACAATGAACTTTTTTACTGAATTTGACATTTCTTGGCATGGAGCTCACGACCTTTCTCGTCATGGCACTGGCCGTGATTTCGACGGCAACATGTGTGTCTGGTTTCTCCAGCCCCCTTTTCTCCGTTCCCGCGACTCGGCATCAAGCACAAGCAAAAAGTCTAAGCCAGCTCGGGTCAACCTCATCGCGACCGACGGTGGGAGGCCGACGAGCCTTTGTTGCTGGTTTCTCAGGCATCGCCTTCGTCGCTGCTTCTCCGCTGCTGGCACCTACCGCCCAAGCCTTGGATATGGACGCTTTCGCCAACAGCGAGCTTGCTTCCGATAAGGCCAAGTGTAACGAGAAACTTGATCCCAAGTGTGTTCCGAAACTGACCGAGGACGAAGCACTGTGCAAGTACGGTCAGAGCGGCGAGAAGCGAGGAGAGGCTTGTCGACGGGTCAAGGCGGCAGGAGGGGCGCTCAACACCCAGAAGGCAGGCAAGAGCCCTGGCGGGGCTTACGCGATGTAGGTTTTACGTTTGTTCATTTTTACTTGTAATATACGGCTGTTTTTACTCTTATAAATGCCATTCCCATTATTCTACATTTATTCTTGGTTTCCTGCCTCTACTAGGGTCGGGCAGAAGTAAATTGTGATTAGTTTTCGGTCGCCCGTTCTCGTTACGAGAAATTGTGTCAGTATAATTGCGCCAATCACAATTTCACTCCACATTGTCGTCATCAACTTCGGGGTGATTGGTGCGCCAAACAGATTGGCCACGTTGGGTTCGATCTTTAAGAGGGCTAAAAGAACATCAGCGCTATCTTTTTTCTCTTCATAATTCTCTAAGTCTTCATCCATGATATTTATCCGAAGGTTGAAATGCATCCTCGCAACGAGTTGCAGAAGATCTTTGACCCTCAGATTAATGGCGCCCAACGACGAAACACTAGCTGCAAAAATAACGCAGATAAATACAAAAACGCACGGGAGCCACACTGGTATGAGTAAACGCGCCTCATCTTCATCTGTGGAAATGATTTGAATGAGACCTATTGTCAACTGAAAAACGACGAAAACAGCATAGATGAAGTAGAACGCCAACACAGCCTTGGCATTCCTGCATGCAAGCTTGGTGTTAATGAGCAGATTTCTGACATGCAGGGCGTGGGACCTGATTGCAGCGCTACTCAGTTGACCAACCTTCGTCTCCTCTTCCCTGAGCATGTTAATGAGTTCCCCAACCTTTGCTCAAAGTATGAGACAAAAAGAGGATATGAGGTACGTGGACTGCATTACGTAGCATGTTTGACAAATCTTTCCCACAAATAAAATTACATTGACAACAATTTCGGCGAAGGATCGTTGACCGTGAGGAAGAGAAAATTGTTTGTGGAGCTGAAAAACTATCGCTATGTTCCACCCCGCAGCCACAATAATAGTAAGTACTTGAAGCGGAACCCTTAAAATGCGGACGACCTTTTGATTGCGTCGCATACCTAGTTTACTCAGGTCAATTTCCGCATTGACGAAAACAGTATCTGGTTCTTCGGAACTGACCGTAAATGGCTTTGAAGTGTCCCCAACTTCGTACTCCAACGAGGCGCATACGAGACCCTTGGTCAGCCCATCTATGCGTCCAAAATTTAGCATCGACTTCCAGTCGGAATGGAAATGGTATGTTGCAGCCCCTGCGACAATGGTGTTGATGATTTGCAACCAAGACATGGCGTTGTTGTTACTTGTGTGCGTGAAGTTCTTGGCGTAAATGAAGTAAGAAATTTCAACTGCCATGCCAGTCGTGTTTAGCGAAAAGTCTGACGCTGACGTGAACCCCGCGCCGACGAGCATTGGCCATAATCCAGAGTCAAGGTTTTTCAGCAAGCGTTCGAGCTCGCCCTTTTCCCCCTTAGGAAGTTGAAGCCATTCATAGGAGCTACTGGTGATTGTTTCATCCAGCTCCTGAAGTTCAGGAACGGACAAGGGCTTGATATCTTCAGGTTCAATTGCTGCTGATAGTCTTCGAGAGGCTCTTCGAATTAGAATTGACATGACAACAAGTAAATTAAATGGCTTTTTTGGTGCTCTCCTGAACCAAAGCAGTCTTAAAAACGAGTGAGTCGTAGGAAGAAGTTGCCTACGAAAACCCGGCCTGAGGTAGAAGATAGCCTGGGTGTTTTCGTCGGAGAGGAGAGAAACGCAATCAAGATATAAATAAAATCAATTTCTGGCTCAAGGAAGTTGAGCCAGGAAGTTGAGCCAGTTCTGGACGCCTGGCAGTGATCGAAGTGAGACAAAATTGTTCAAAAACCAGGCTCTGCCATTCTTCTCTGCCACTGTGACCAAATTAACCCAACCCTAACTCCAATCACGCTGAACTGAGCCAACCTTCCCTCCGACCAATCCCCAAAACCAAAGAACACCTTGTCCCCACCCACAAACCCTAAATCCCCCACAACATCCGCCGATGTCCGATCGGCAGGTTTTGAAGAGAATCAAGGACATTCGAGACGGCGGAGACAAAATCAATCCTGATGTCGGAGCCTCTTCTACGAGCAGGGCGGGTCCTTTTGAGGCGGATGACAACCAAAGCGTTGGTAGTGTGAATTCAGCTGCAAGCGTTTTGAGCATGAGGTGCGCCTTCAAAAACCCCACTTATAATTCCTCCCCGCTACACCATCTCTCAACTAACAACCCCCCCCCTCTCCGCCACTCAGCCACTCTGCTTCTGACGTTTTCAAGCTCATCTCTCCCCACCTTCCCCCGACTGAAGCTCCCAAGGTCCTTCGCCTGATCAGCGATGCCTTCGCCAATGCCCAGTCACGAATAAGCGCAGCCGAGGCTTCCCGCGATGCTGCACAGACGAGGCTGAGGCAGAGCGAGTCGTACCGAAAGAACGAAGAGAGGATTGCTCAGGACAAGGCGAAGCACCATGCGGAGTCGCTACAGGAGGCAAGGAGGCAGAGAGATGAGGCTATGGAGGAGGTGAATAAGCTGCACCATACTGTGCAGTCAATGAGGGTCCAGGCCACCGTGGCGAATGCCACGAGCTCTCTCAAGGACGGAGGCACCGGCGAGGATCAAGGATCAAGGATGAGCAAATCGGCTGCAGCGATGTCTTCTTCGATGAGGACAGCGCTCGAGAGAGAGTTCGACGAAAAGAAGACCCTCCTCGAGCAGCGCTGGGACCACGCCCTCCGCCTCGTCACGGATCAGATGAAGAAACAGCGAGATGAACAGGTCGCACTGGCTGTGAGCAAGTTTGACGTCGAGCAGCGCCTCAAGTTCCAGGCGGAGATCTCCAAGGGGCTTGAACGTGTCGAGGCTGCTGCGAGGCAGGAAGTTGGAGGTGAGCGACAGCGAGGAGCTGGGACCCACCACACCCACCAAATTCTAACACATGAACGCCAATTTTCATCCGACTCGCTACGTTCGTCGCAACGCTCGCCGCAGACTTGACCAAGCTCGCCCTAAAAATGCATGCCACCATTGAATCGCAGAACGAGAAGATTGCCAAGCTCACTGACGAGCTCAATGACGTCAGGAGGGGCAGTGAGACCATAAAGAAGATTGAGCACAGCGCAACTGCTGCTGCTGCGGAGATCACTGCTGAGAAGGAGATCGAGTTTCAAAAGATGAGGGCGAAATTGGCGCAGTCGAACGTGCTCATCGACGAGCTCCAGCACCAGGTGGAGAGCTGGAAGGCCAAGAGCGATGGCGACTGGTTCCGCACGCGCATGACGGAGGGAGGACACGTCAAATATATGGGGGGGGGCGGGTCCAAGCCCACGGGCGTCAGGAAGGGAATAACGCTCATGGCCGAGGAGGAAAACAACCGGAATAGGCGAAAGGAGGCCATCGAATTCACTCACTCGATGAGTTCCAATAATAAGCCCAGCAGGCTGGACCAAATGACAGGGAGCAACCCTAGCACCGATAAAATCGCTGCGGCCATCGCCGATGACATCTCCCTCGTTTCGAGCAACATGGGGAGCGTCACAGAACAGCGTCCCTTCTTCCGAGACACGAGCGGGATAGGAATGGTGAACACTACGCAACCCAGCCCGGTGAAGGAGTTGGTCGGCCATCCCAGACTCGACGCTCTCTTGAGTTCGTTCTAGCACCATAATTTGATATATTTTCATTGTAAATTTTATATTTTTCAATTCCGTTTAATGGATCGCCCGGCTTGGAGCGCAAGAGCTGAACTCAGACCGCTTCCAATGATCACTCCCTCCGCCCCTGCCTCGGCAACTTCGTCGAGGTACGCCTCCGTGGACACTCCTCCCTCGATGAGCACCACCAGATCGGGGTGCTTCTCTCTCAATGTCTTAAGTTCAGCACTCTTTAGAATCCCAATGGCTCTCTGACCGGTGGCGTCTAAGCTCATGTCCTCCCACTCCCTATTGCTACACGAAATCGCGTCAATGACGCCTGCATCTAAATTTTCGAGCTTCTTAAACTGTGCAACGCTGTTGACACACACGCACACCTGGAGCCCAAGCGACTTGCCAATCTTGGCGGAGTACAGTATATCCTTGGGGGTGGATGCGGCCGCAACGAGGTTAATAGCGTCGGCGCCGCTCATCCTCAGTTTGTAAATTTGGTACGGGTAGATGATGAGATCAGAAGCCAGTAGCGGCAGGTTCGGGCAGGCTTCACGAACGTTCTCGAGGTCCTCGGGACTTCCGCCGAACATGACCCCGTCGCAGTTCACGCTCAGAGCGGCAGCGCCGCCCTCCTTGAACTCGTCCGCCAGCTGTGTTATGAGGTACCTTTTCCTCAGGGAGCCGATGTTTGGGTCGGCCCTCTTGAATTCGGGAATGGTGGCGAGGCCGCTCTCGCTGGACTTGCGGATTGCTCCGACCCAGTCGAGAGTTTTGGCGTTTTCTGGGTTCATCATGAAGGCCTTGCAGTTCGAGAGGATGTTCGCGAGCGGGTTGCGCTCCCTCAAGCGGTCAACTTCGGTTTCCTTCTCCCAGAGAAAGTACTCGAGCTGCGAGGTGGGAACGGCCTCTTTCCCCGCGACGCTCCAGTTGATGGTCGAAACGGAGATTGCCCGTCCAGACTGAACTTCGCGCCGTTTGAGGACGAGCTCGCCGTCTTCGTCACGCGGAGCGGCAACCTTCTTCAACGATGGGGAAACAGGGGCAGGGTCAGAATCATCGGCGGTTTGCTCCGAGCCCTCAAAGCCCTCGGAGCCCCACACGTGACGGTCGCTCTTAGGTCCAATGACGACGTGCAGGCCAGCAGACCCAAAAACGCTCGTCTCGGAGCAAACTCCCGGGTCCAAGGAGGCGAACACGCCGTTATTGAAGCAACCAGAATTGGAAACCCTGCTCCCGAGGTATTCCGTCACGATGCCGCTCTCCAGTCCCCCGCTCCCCGGTCTGTCCCCGAACAATTTCTGTCCCCTATCCATGGTCGGGAGCGTCAGACAAGCGGCTGGCCTGAACATCGTCTTCCCCTCGAACGCCTCCTCGAGCGCAATCTTCTTGTAGCCCGTCCAGAGCGCCGCCAGCTGCGACGATCGTAACAAATATTAGAATGACGTGGTTGTAACCAACAAAATTGTTGCATTTCAAGCTTCTCACCTCTTCCTTCGCCCCCTCCGAGTCTCTCACGAAGAATCTCAGTCTCATTCCGGGACATATATCGACCGAGCCCTTGGGCATGGTGACGCTGCCGTCCCTCATTCCCGCACTCGCAACCTGCCTGACGAGGTAGCTGTGCCCCTTGCCCGTCGCCAAGCTCTCGAACTCTTTGACCGTGTTGCCGACCGTGGTCGTCTCGTCAAAATTTCTCTCAACGCCGATCAAAAGGGCCCTCTTCATGAAAGCCTGCTCGTCGTCGTCGAGCCTCTTCACCATCATGTTGACCTCCGCTAGGACTGGCTTGGGGAGCTTCGACATGTCCTCGGCCATTTTCTTCTCGGCCCTCTTCAGCTGCGAGCGAAATTAGCGAAGCGATAAGTTAGAATAAACCGAAGATGAGAAGCGAAGCGTGCTCAACTGTACAACCAGTTCCAGATTCGCTCCTTGCAGCTTCTCACCTCCGAATCACTCTCCTTGGCCTTTTCGATCGTGCTCTCCGAACCCAACGTCTCGTCCAGCACGATTGAGCGTACAATGCTGTCGTTTCCGTCAACGACCTTGTACGTGGGCCCAACGACCCTCGCTCCTTGCGCAATCATTGGCTTGACGGTGATGTCACCAGTCATTGTGACCCCGACGATGCCGGAGTTGAAAATGCCAAGCGAATCGGGATTCTTGTGGCTATAAGAGTAAATCCTAGCCTTTGAAAGCGACGACACGGTAGAAGCCACAGATCCGAACTTAACAGCGGAGGGAAAGGCCAAATCCACGCCTTTCAGGAAATGGTCGAGAAACTTCTGAAAGTTTCCGCCAGCAATCATGTAAATATTTTTGGGGTCCTGCGACAAGCGTAGCGACGAATTAGAATATAGTAAGCGAAACAACTATTAGCATGGGTGAGGAACGACGCACCTCTTCCTCCTCCTCACTCTCCGGCTCCAACTTTTTCAAGTACTTCAGCCAGTCACCCTCGGAGTAAGTTTCCGCGTACTCCATGTCCGGGACTTCTGACTCGCTAATGTGCCAGGCCTCAACGCTGACGTCCGGCAAAGAGGTGAGGGTCAAGGAGACCGCAGGAATGCCCTCGCACTCAACGGTGTCCTCATCGCCGTTCTGATTCGACACGCCTCCGATCACTCCCCCGGCCGTGCTCCCGATGAGATTCTCTATCGTGACGCCCTGCGCTTGGGCCTGTGCTACTATGGCGGGCACCACAACAGCCATGCTGCTCTGCGTATCGTAACTGGATGAGACACTGATGATCGCCAGGCTGACTGCCGAGGTGCCCGCCGGAAGCTTCGACAGCGCAGACTTGGCCACCTCCGACAGTGCAGACTCCAGCTCCTGGTCGGCAGAGAGCGACGACACGAACGCGATGGGCTCTTGGGGAGCGGCAAATAGGGGCCGAAGTGGCCACGCAGCTTGGTCACTTTGTAATGTAATTGGTGGTGAATTACGAAAGTTGCGGCTAACGGAAGGGAACGATAAAAAGCTCGTGCATAATTCTAGTAGTACTAGCAACACTGCAAGGGTGGTGTGGAACGTCTTCATAGTGGTTTTTGTCGTCGAAAATATTTCATCTGCTTCCAGTTTTTCACTTCATTTTCCAAATAATGCTGTCGAACCTCGCCAAAATACTTCCCTTGGCTACCGCCGTTGCCGCGTGCAATGAGATCGAAGACATCACTTCGAGTATAAAGTTAGAGCCTGCTCCTGAGATCAGCCAAATGCTCGCAAACATCGAGCACAAGCGTTGTGGCGGCCTGCCTGCTCCGGCCTTGAAGAGGAGGACGACGAGCATCGGGAGGTTGGCCCATCTGACGAGCACAGCCTCCAACCCGTCGGTGGTCTCTTTCTTCGTGACCTTGTCCGGAGACACTGGCTTGACTTCGTCCTCGTTCGCAACTACGTTTTCGTCTCGCATCTTGGCCTCTCCCCGCTACTCTCGCTTTGCGTCGACACTTTCCCCGGACTCTCAGACTTTCACTTCGAAGGATGTGAGTGAAATTCTGAAGAGTTTGGTCTCCGATACGGTCCCGCCCAGCGGTCGGCTCGAGACGAGCAGGATCATCGAGTCAATGATATACGCGCCGTTGCCCCTCTCTGCGAGCGGTGAGCCCTTCCTCTGGTCCGCCAGGGTGTGTCAAGGTCCGATAACCTCCACCTCCCCCGGATTTAATTTAAAGACGGCCTCCGAGGCGATCGAAAGTGGCAGGACAGAGGAGAGCTACATTTTCTTCAAGGCCAGCCACATTTTAGGGGACGGAGTTAGGTGAGCGATAGCGAGGACGAAGCCAAAACGAGGTTGGAGGTTGCCCACACAAATCTAACTCGCGAACACCAATCTTCACTCTCGTTTTGATCGTCGCAGTCTGGGCAATGTTCTCATTGACTTGAGCGACGAGGCGCCCGAACTGAATCAGAAGATAACGGACATGGTGAAGAGGAGGAGGAGGAGGGGAGGGGGGAAAAGGGGTTTCCTGCAGAAATTAGTGAAGGCCTTCAGGAAGTTGGCGTGGTTCATTGCAGGCTGCTTCAAGTTCTTCAAGCATCAGTTACTTTTGACGCTCGACAATAGGCGCAACCCGTTCGAGGCCATTCTCCGCTCCGCCAAAGAGGCGAACAGGACCCTGAGTTGGACCACGTCGCCGATCCCTTTGACCGCTTTGAAGAAGATATGCGGACATTACAACTGCACCGTCAACGATTTGTTCGTTACTTGCGTGAGCTTGGCCGTGAAGCGTCAGCTGAGAGAGTTGGGTGTGAATGGGGGCGAGGAGGGAAAGAATATTGGCGTGGTCATTCCGGTGCACTTGCAGGGGGGCGTCTTGCTCGAAGGCCAGTCTATCGGGAACAGGATCGGTGCGGTAAATGCTTCGATAGGAGTTGAGGGAAACGACAGGACAAAGGCCCTTGTGAGCGCCAAAGGGTCGCTAAAAATTTTGAAGGAGACGCCTGCGCCCCTGATCTCTTACCTCATGGCCAAAGTCATAACCCTACCCTTCGTGCCAGTTGCAGTTGCCAGTATGGGCTTGAAGTTTGGCATTGGTGGAGGTAAGCTGGGGGGTTTCTTTGATGAGCGGCAGCGCAGCGTGTACCGAGCGAAGCGAGACCCATGGTATATATAATATATTCATTCCACTCTCACTCTCTTCCGCCCGCCAATCTGCACGCTCTCCACAGCTTGCGTGGCGATCAGCAACGTGAGGGGGCCCGAGAGCAAGCTCCACATTGACGGCAGGACGGTCGAGAACGTGGTCGGCTTTGTGCCCCCGCCTCCGGGGGTTCCCATTGGAGTCGTCGTGCAAAGCTACAACGGCGGCGTGTGTCTTAGTGTAAACGGGGACGGGAGATGCGTACCCGACGGGGACAAGTTCTTGGCCTGGGTTTTACAGGAGTTGGGAGGGTACGCAGAAGAAGTAAACCGGGCAATAGAATAAATAAATAAAAGAAGAAAATTCAACAGTTCAAAAGATATCACGTGGTGTGCTTTTCACTTCTTCTTGCTTTTCTTCTGCACCCATTCAACGTACTCGTCGATGAGCACCGGCCAGGCTCCCTCGTCCATGTCGTACTCCTCACAGCTCTCCGACGTCTGCATGGAGAAATCCAGGAAGCTCGACCAGGAGTCGAGCGAAATCCTATTGTTCTCGTCGCCGGAGCTCTCCAGAAACTCACAGAAGGAGTTGATGTGGACGTTGTTGCGCCCCGCGAGGACCAGCTGCAAGAGGGCGACGACCATGTCCTTCTCGATGGTCTTGTTGGTTCCTTCCCTCGAGAACTGAAAGACGAACTTGTAGAACTTGCGGAAGTCGGAGGGGTCCAAAAACCCTGTGTCGAGGCCAGGGAGGAGCCTCTTGAAGTCGTCGACGCTGCGAAGGAGGTAGCCGAGAAGCGAAGCGACGAGTTAGGATAAAGTAGCTATGATATGATTGATTTGAGGCAGGTACGGTGGCAGCGACACCGCCGAAGCCATGCACTCACCTGCTCAGGCCCAGGGACTCGCACCCCTTGTTCCACTCGGAGCTGCTAATCTCTCCGGGCTTCGCTGAGGCTCCGAGCTTCCACATGAGCACCATGGCCCGGACGTCCGCGGTGGGGTCCAAGTCTATGTCATCGCAGAGGGCGGCGATTCCTGTCAATGGAACGTTCTGTTAGACAACCATCTGAATATTGAATTAGTTCATATAATGGTAGACATGTATTTACCTTCCATGTCCATTGAGAAAGGATCCTCCTCAGCATTCACATATTTGTTGAAAAGCGCGGTCCTAGCAGCAGCGTCGCCCGCCCCCGCCTCACTGCTAGAGCCCGCGGACTTCTTCTTCTTCCCGCTGCCCCACATCTATGACAAGGGGTAAGTTGTGCCTGTTAGGGTTAGAATATGTGCGAGGAGGTTGAGTGAAAGGTTTCGTTTTCTCACCTTCTCCTCTTTCGTCGGGCTCGCCTTTGCTGCCTTTTTTCTTGGGGCGGCTTTCTTCTTAGTTGGAGCTTTTGCCGGTTTGGCCTTGGCCTTAGTCCCCTTCTTCGCTACCGCCTTTTTCTTCTTCGGAGGGATGATTGACGTTAGGTCTGCAGAGGGAGGGGGGAGCGGAGGGAGGGAGGGTTAGAGTTTACCCGGAGCGTGTTTTCATGCAGAATGGGTGATGCAGCGCGTTTCAGCAACATTTGGTGGTTTTTCTCCAGATGCAAATTGTTTAGAGGGCCTCGACGACAGAGAAGATTCGATCCTACCCTGAGTGGATGATGTTTTTCGACACCAAAAGTTTGCTTGGCAAAAATCCTAAAAGCTCCACTTTGTGCACGAGATTGTCGAGAGATGAGCGTTGTACGTGCACCCCGACCTCGACCATAACTCGCAGGCACCAAACGTCACCTCGAAACCACCCTAACACCCCCACCGCTCTCCCACATAATCTCCCTCTCCCCAACACGTTCGCGCACCCCTGCTCGCCAACTCTCAGATTTGTATTGGAGGATGCTGTGTCCCCTACTCTGCGATCTTTCCGCTGTTCATGGTAGCCCTGAAGTGGATAATGGACAAGCTGAGGGCCGCCGGCATTAAGGTGCCGTTTTTGTCCTCGTCAAGCTCGAGTACCACTACAGGTTCTTGTTGTTCCAAGGTGAGAGGGTCGTTGACGTGTCATCGTCATCATGATTAGTTCAGTTTTGTTTAATTTTGACTGACAGCAACAACATCGTCACCACGAATTATTTTGCAGGACGGGACTTGCAGCATGCCGGCCACCGGAGAGCAGTCGACCTGCAAGGTCGAACAAGTTAGCAAGGAAGAGGTGAGGCGCATTACATTCATTTGTATTTAGGTGTGTGAGGTGATTGTCCGTCCAAGTTGGGATTGACCCTCCGTTATCGCCCCTCCCTTTCCCCCCTTCCCGTACAGAGAGTGAGCCCCCAGGTTAACTTCGTGCCGATTGAGAGCATGGAGGAATGGGAAGACCTTGTCAAGAAGAGCGAAGAGAACGGAAGCAAGATTGTTGTCGACTTCACTGCCTCTTGGTGCGGCCCCTGCAAGAAGATCGCCCCCTTCTACGAGGCCCTCTCCGCCTCCTACGACGCCACCTTCATCAAAATTGACGTAGACGAGCTCGACGAGCTGGCCGAACAGGCCAAGGTATCGATGATGCCCACCTTTGCAGTGTATCAGGGCAAGAACCAGCTCGAGAAGATGTCTGGCGCCAACGAGGGTAAACTGGAGGCCATGGTGTCTACTCACGTAGCCAAATTCAAATAAGTTTTTGTAGTTCTTTGGTTATAAAAAATGGTTGGAAGTATGTTTGACGACAGTTTGTTTTCTTTTAAAGGGTGCTGGAACGGGATTTTTGTTAACATCTGCTCCTCGTCATCAACCGCCGTAAGGCTGGATGTGAGCGAGCGGGCAGCCTTTTCAGAAACAACAACTGGAATTATTTTCCTGAGAAATTACCTATCTCACGACGGAGGGATTTTACCGGTAAATTTTGGTCATATTCTTCATTTTGAGGCCTTTGAAGGACAAACACTCATGTTGGACTTTCCAAAAAAGTTCAAAAAAGCCGATTTTAAAAATTAAAATAAGTAATAAAGAGCTTTATAAACATAATAAAGGCAATATTTAGAATACTAATGATATTCAATATGCTATGAGAACATTTTTGGACCATATTAGATCATATTTTGATCATTTTTTTAGACCAACTTGAAATCACTATTTTCCCTTTTGAACGGCAGATTATTCCTCTTAGAGATCTCAAAGTGAAAAATATTCACAAAACTTAACTATATCGAAGAAGAAGAAAAAGAAAAAAATCTGCAAAGGTTTTCTGCCGCTGTGAACGTCGAATGGCGGAGCCCAGCAATATTTCGCGACAGAGTCTTCTTGCGCGCCTAACAGATTACTACAAACTCGTGGCTCCGCACCTGATAGAGGACTCTGCCGCCTGGCAAAAAAGGTTTGATGAGATCTACGAGAAGTTCGGAGGCAGCATAGCGAACGAGACGAAGTTGCAAGCCAAGCTCGAGAAGAAGTATGGGCGAGATGTCAAGCTAACCGTCACGGAGAGCGCGTTCCTGCAGCCGCCGAAGTCGAAGCGGCAGAAGACCTCAGCCCTCAATCCTAGGCCGAAGCCAAAGTTATCCCCCCAGGAGGAGGAGTTGCTGCTTCAGCCCTCAACAAAGGTCCTTGACTTCACCAGGAACGACTTTGACGCGTACACAGCGCTGCACAGCGAAGAGGGGACGCTCAACCTAGTCCTGTCGAGCACGCAAGTGATGGATAACATCGATCGCTGTCGTCGGATACTCCCGTCCACCGACCCCTTCTTTGTTGACCGCCCTGTCCATAAGCCCTCCACCACCTCCTCAGTCGTCCCCGCCTCCAACCCCACCTCAATCCTCCCCAAAAAAATGAAAGAGGACCCTCCGCTCGTCGCCCTCGCACAGTCCCTCAGCTCGACCCCCCTCGCCCTCTTGTCTCAGGCTGCGGCGAACCGCACCAAAGTCTCCGTCATGGTTCGGTACATAAATTGCATCAGAGGAACAGGTACGGCGCAACCCTCTCCCCCAATCCACCCACCCGATTCTAACTCGTTAACGCCAATCTTTGCGACTTGCTATGCTCCTCACAGTTGTCGGCTTTGTGGATGGCTTCGATAAACACTTCAACATAATTCTGGCGAACGCTGTGGAGTTCTACTACCCGAGATCCGTGGACAGTAACACGTTAACGCAAGAGGAAATGGAAAGGCGACGGAGGAGTTCCAGATACAAGAGTAGAAAGTTCAGGCAGGTGAGGATGCGCTGTACTTGTTGTGCACAGCTGCCTCGCCATTCTGTTCTAACTCATTAACATACATCTTCACGCTCGTCACAGTTGATAATCCGTGGCGATAATGTAGTCAGCGTACAGGAATATAGTAGGAAATAGAAAAATTAAATTAAATAATGAGTTTATGGAATGAATGCAGGTTAGGTATTGAGATAAGAACTATTTATCGAATATGCTTTGGTCTTTGACGTTGACGGCGGTGTATTATGTGTGTTGTGTGTGTAGTGTGGGTTCTGTGTGTTGTAAATTGTTTTGGTGCAGCAAGGGTGTATTGATCTGGTGCTGTTGCTGTTGCTGCACTACCGGCACCACCTCCCCCCCCCCCCACAGTCCCAACTCCCCAACTACTTCGACCGACTCCACCATCTCACCCCCAACCACCTCATCCTCACCCCCAACCACCTCATCCTCACCCCCAACCACCTCATCCTCACCCTCACCCTCACCCTCACCCTCACCCTCACCCTCACCCTCACCAACACCAACACCAACACTAACACCCCTAACAACTTCAAGTTCCACCTCCTTCTTCGCCTTGTCCAACAGGTCACGGATGTGCCTGTTCATATAACTCGTGATTTCCGCATCGACGTCGTCATAAACAGCCTTGGCCTTGATCACCCTCCCTAACCTGTTAGTTTTCTGTCCCTCAGCTTCCTTCCTCTTGATGATCTTTTCCACCGTCAAATCCCCACTAGCATCCTTCTCCAATTCTGCGACGACGCTCTCAACTGCGTCCTTCTTCTTCAAGCTGAGCCCCGACTCCTTGTGGTAGTACGTGATGCTGTAAAGCTGTTCTCTAACTCCAGCAACGTAGGAGGAGTGATTGATAGGAAAGTTGTAGCGCACGGTAAACCAGCCCTCAAAGTCTGCTCAGATTAACGTTAGCTAATTGGAATTGGGTGGGGCGGTAGTGCAGAGACCAGCTAACAACAGCTACTAGTCGCTTCGCTCCTCACTGCCTCTTCGCTTCTTACCTTCTCCAACAACCTGAACCCTCTGCCTCTTGAGAGCGAGATCGACATTAATATCCTTACTATTATTCCTCCTCCTCCTCTTTCTCGTTTTCTTGACCACCGTCTTCGTCTTCTTGGTCGTCTTGACCGTCTCAGCTTTCTTGTTCCTCTTCGCCAGCCCCTCAAGCGCCCTCGCACGAGCCGCCAAGGCCGCCTCCAAATCCTTCTTCAGCACAGACCCACCGTCCAACATCAAACCTTGACTATCAGTTTCCATCCATACGTCTTCGTCCTTTTTAAGGCCCTGGAAGTGGATGCGGACGTGCCCATCGAGGACCTCGTCTATTTTGCCTTCGAACCACATTGACCCGAGGCCCTCTGATATGATCGACTTCATGGCCCTACTTTCCTCGGTCTCAGTATGGGTCACAGCTTCAGCGATACCTCCAGCTCCACCTTCGCCTCCAGCTCCACCTTCGCCTTCACCTCCGCCTCCGCCTTCATCGCCCAAGTCAATTGCAGGGAGCATGCAGAGGCAGTTGGTGCCATGCTTGAACGCATCACGGCCTGGGTGCTTCGCGACCTTCCACGCATATGTTGAGTACTTCGGTTCCGTCTTGCCCTTCTGCTTTTGGGATTTGTTCTTGTTCTTGTTGCTATTGGCCTTGCTGGCCTTGCGGCGTTCGTTGAGGCGGTCGAGCTTCGCCACCATCACAATGTTCGATTTTTTAGAGCTCCACTTTTCCAGACTCGGCGGGTTCTCCTCGACGCTCAGCGGCCTCTTGTTATTCTTGGCTTTATTTTCTTCCTCGATCCTCGTGTTCGCAGCCTTCCTCCTCGCCCAACTAACGTAGGAGCCGCCGTTCTCGGGATCCTCGTCAAACTCCTCCAACAAGGACTCAAACCTGTCCATTCCAATCCTCACACTGAACGGAACGCACATGCAGACGCTCGCGCACCTGCCGCTGGAGATCCAGTCGGGTACGGCGAAATTGGTGCTCTCGGCGACGTTGAAGCCAGTGTTGAAGCCCCAGTGGTACGCGTTCGGCATGGTGATTATTGCGTCACCCGCCCTCTGAATTGTCCTCGTTACCGAGATTCCCGCGTTCTTCAGAATGGACGGGCTGAGGAGATACTTCTTGTGCCTCAGGAATTTAGAGCACTCGTTGGCTTCTTCGGGGAAGTAGCTTGCGGCGAGCGCCTCGTACCTAGCGAGGGGGAGCGAAGCGATGAGAGTTAGTATGTTAGTATTGAAAATTTAGGGTGTCTACCCAGTCAAGTGGAGTTATATCCATCGTACCTACTCGAGTCATTCGCTGAGATCGAATACCAGTATTTGGGCTCGCCGGCGTGTAGAATGTTGATGCTGAGTAGGTTCATATCCTCAGTATGCGCCGCAAATGTCGCGCCCCACATACCAAAGTACAGGTAAGCCGAGGTGACGCCAGGGAGGGCCACGTTGTCGTTTCGGTCGCTCATAAGGAGTTGGAGGCAGGTGTCTAGCTTGTTGACGTTCCAGCCTAACGCGTCTTCGCCGTTGTAAAGGGAGCCCTCGAAATCTGCCCCGTAAATAGGTTCGTTCATCATGGGCCCCAAGGACCTCCAGTAGTGCCTGCCCATCTCGTCGAGCTCTTCGTCGGTCGGGTTGCTGTTGTGGAGGGGGGGCGGAGCAAGGGTGGGAGGGATGGAAGGGGTGGAGGGGGGTGACGAGGTCGGAGGAGACGTGGGGGGTGAGGACGAAGCGGAAGATGTTGTTGGGGAGGCAGGAGGCGAGGGGGGAAGAACCGAGCCGCGCTGGGGCTGCGACGAGCGTAGCGAGCGTCAAAGAAATATTAGATTAAATAATGGCTTTGCTCCTCGTAGTTTTGGCTTCGTCCTCGTAGCTTTGGCTTCGTCCTCGCAGCTTCTCACCTGCATTTTCTCAAGCTGCTCCGCCTTGTATTTGTCCGCAATGTCCCTGAATTCCGCCACTGTAAGCTTCCTGTGAGTGACCATCTCGAACTCGTACACCCCCCCTTTCCCAGCGGCAGCCTGCTTGATGGGACTTGCGATCTCCATGTCCCCCAGGGGCGTACCCTTCTGCCAGCCGCTGCCGCGCGCGCTCTCGTCATGCGCTATGCCAGTCTTGCTCCAGTACTGAGTTGGGGGTCGGGATAAGGAATAAGGGTTAGTGGGGTTGCCTGCGGTGTTGGGGTTTGGGCTACCCTGTGTCGAGTGCTACCCTGTGTCGGGTACATCTGTCTCATCTCACCGCAGATGGGAGGCAGATCCTTGCCAAGCCAGCTTTATCCGCATCTTCGCCCATGATAGACTCGATGAAGGGTTCAAAGCCCAATGCTGAGAGGGCAGCTAGGCTCGGTTTGTGTGTGACGGGGTTGGCAATGCAGTTTTGAGGGGCCATGCTTGCAATTTTTGGGAAGAACAACAGGGGCGGATGAGAAATGGGAAATGAGCTGAAATTATGTTGTTCTAGTCGTTTCTCCGGCTTAAAACTTGCTACAGCTGGAAGAAGTATGAGATGGTAGGTGACAGCGCTAATAAAATCAACAAAAAACCAACGTTGTCAATAGCAATAGCCAATTTACTGGAATTATTTCCCAAAAATCACAGTCAATCCTTGGATACAGCCTCGCTCCTCCTACGCACCTCGACACCCATATCAGAATATGAGTGACCCCATATGCGGAGGCCACAGTGCCCCTTCTGACTCCGAAGTTCCCGAGGATCTCACAGAAATTGTCAAAACGCTCGAGGGAGAAATTGGCAGTGCGACGGGATCGACGGGTCCATTTGAGATCAAGAGTTTCACCCAACAGGTACGCTTCTTTTTGTTGTCACGAAGGTTTAAGGAATCTCCCACACATGAAGAAGCGCCTGTTAAACTTGAAGCTCGAGAAGATATAAGATGTGACGTACAAGAGGCTGGGGTTCTCGGGCGGGTCACTAAGCAAGACTCCCGACAAGACTCCCGACTTATCCAACAATTCCAACTCCCCTTGTCGTCGGGCGCGCCCCGCACCACTCGCTTGCTCTCCCGTCGCCGTCGAAGCGCCCGCACCGAAGCGAATGAGGACGCCTGGCTGACCGAAGCGCTGTTGTCCTTGGACCCTTCGCCTCCTTCGCCTCCTTCGCCCCCTCGTTTCACGCTCGCTGACGAACTGGCCGTGTGGAAGGCCCACGCAGACCGCTGCCTCATACTGCAATCGTGCGGTCTCGACGGATTTTTCGATGAAGTCGCTGAGAGTTCCGGTTCGAGTCCTCCGGAGCCCATGCTGGTTGACGAGGAGGTGGAAACTTCCCTCGACGACGCTGGCTGGTCTCCTCCTTCTCTGACCCTACCTCAACGACGATCATCTAACCCCCCCACAACCCAGGTCGTAGCGGGCATGATTTACCACGTGAAGCTGGCGGCCGCTGAAGAAGCGTACGTGCACGCTAGGATTTTCAAGCCACTGCCCCACACAGGAGCTGCCGCGACATTGCAGGTGGCCAAGAGCGGCTTTGGAAAGGACGATGAGTTGGCGGTAATGAACCCGGAGTAATTTAATGAGCTCGGAATAGCCTTTCTTGTTCGAATAGCATTATATGATGGTAGGAGGGGGTGTACAAGTAGACAGATAATTTCAACTCTTTTCCTTTTTAATATTTATTTTCATTTTTTGCTTCATCAAATTACATATACTCGCCGTACTTCTGCTCGAAGATTACACTCCTCCTTTCCTTTCCCACCTCGTCCTCCCGCGGCGCAACCACCCGGTGCAACGTTGGCTTGATCTCCTTCGCGTCTGGGTACATTCTCGAGTAAGTCTTTGCAAAACCTTTCCCAACAAACGCCACCATGGCAGCTTCTCCGGGCAGCAGAAGATCGTTCAAAGAGGACCGAACCCCGTCGCAAAGGACCCACTTCTCGCCCCTTTCGTCCCACACCTCCAACCCCCCGACGCCGTCCCCCAAAACAGGCTCCAAAACCCACAGACTAGGATCAACATGCTCCTTCAAATTCAAGAGCCTCCCATCCTTAACACCATAATTCCCCTGCCCCCTCGCATGCTCCACCGCCTCCACCGTATTAAAGTAATTCATCCCATAAAGAATGCTGTAATCGTCCTCCCCCCCTTCCCCTTCATACCTCAAAACCTTCTCCTCCTCCGCCCACGATCTCACTCCCGAATTTCTATGCCTCCGATTCACAGTCACGGCTAAACTTTGAGACAACAAACAATCGCATACGTGCCTACACATGTTAAGGATCCTAACTATTTCAAACTTCCTGCTTCCGTATTTATCGGATGGAAAACCACCTGAACCCTCAGGCTCTTTACTGCTTACTCTGTAATATTCCCGGATGGGATCTTCGGTGTTGTGCGAATCGGATGTGCCTCCTGTGCCGTTGTCGTAGCCTAGTTTGTACATTGGGGTTGAGTTCTCGTTGAAGTAGACGGAGCCTTTTGTTAGAGGACAGGAGGAGGGGGGCCAAGGGTTTTGGGGGGAGGTTAGGAGGGTTTTTATGGAGGAGATTGTGGAGTGGAGGGGAGGGAGGAGGGCGGAATGGAGTTTAGAAGTGGATGAACCGAGGGCGGAACCGAGGGCGGAACCTTGGTTTGAAGTGGATGAGGGGTAGGTTAAGAGGATGTAGCCGTGAGTTTGTAAGGCTGCGATAATTTGTGATCGTATTTGTGACCGTATTGTAGAGTTATCATCGCTTTGGATATCAGTGGACATCAACTTCAGCAAATTTATTTTCCGAAGGTCATTATTTGCAACATTATTAGGCAAATCAGCACTAACACTTTCCAACGACGACTGTGGTGCCACATCAGTCGACGAGAAGACCGAGAATGACGGCGTTTGAGCTATGTGAACTGACATTTGCCCATTTATGCTTCTTATCATTTCCCTGAGAACGTGCTCACGTTCTCAGGGAAATGATAAGAAATGATAGAATCTGAATCTCTCTCCTTATCGCGACCGCGGCAACAACCGCATCAGCCAGTGGCATCATTTTCACTTGAGCGACGCTAGTATTTCATACGTTCATACGTTCGGCCGGTCGTAAGGGCCCCAATTTTGGCCCCAATTGAGCAGCAAACCTTCGAGTCGCAAATGGCACATTGGAAACACTCTCTAATGAGACACTCTCTAATGAGTGCCTTTCGTGCATGTACGGCTCAGAGCGCGACGACAAGACAACGTTACGGACATCTTAGAAAATTGACGTCAATTGACACTTCTGCGCCTGATCCTAACCCTGTTAGGGTGCTTCATTCCTCCCTCCGCTCCTCTTCTTCCTTCTCAACGCCGCATCTTCAGCTGCGTTTCACCTCCTCAACTGCAACGAATGCCAATAACAACAACAACGCACAACTCAATGCACCACTCTACTCCGATCACACTTGGACCTGCCCAACCTGCTCCAACAAGAACTACCTCTTCCGTTCAACCTGCAACCGAAAGTCCCCCCCTTGCTCTACCCCCCGTCCTCCCTTTGTCTCAACCAACAAATACCACCTCGACAACATCGCCTACTACACCCGTGACAATCGTTGGGATGTCCTCCTCTGCTACGTCTACGACCAGGACACCGGCAGATGGAAGGACTCCCTCGATTTAGATATATTCGTAAACATCTTCAAAGGCTTATCGTCAATAGAATCCTCCTCCCCCGGCACAGTTCAGAAAGACTCTCGCATGAAGCGCCTCACATCATCGCTGACTTTGAAGCTGAAGGCTGAGAATGTCAGTAGCCTTACGCCTGAACAGATATCACATTTAACTACGAGCTTTCAAATACTTGATCTTAAATTACAGTGGATACTTAACGGCATAGCCGAAGACGTACCAAGGTGGATGATGGAAGGTACTTTAGACGACGTAGCTAGGGCTTCGTACGGGATGTCAAATTTCGGAAGGGTCAGGCTAGAGCATGGGAACCTCAAACACGTTATTAGGAAATTCTTCGACGGAGTGGACGAATTTTTCATAGAGAAGGGGATGGGGGTTATGCAGTTTTGGGATGTTGAGGTGAGAAGGCGATGGGAATGTAGGTCCATTTTTTTCGATCGTTAGGCGCGTATCGTAGCTACGTATAATTTTAACTCGTGAAAAACGCTAATCGTTCATCCGTTCGTAGAGTTTGTGTGAGGTTGTGGCGAGTTTCGGGAGGATTGGGATTAGTTGTAAGAATATTCACGAGGTTGTCAAGGACGAGATGATCGCGGATAAAATAGTTAAAGACGGCAAATCATCATCCATAAGTAGATTGATTTGGGGTCTTACGACGCTTAAACACGTCGAGGGCTGTCGAGGAATTCTCGAGGCTCTGGAGAGGAAGGAGGTGAGACGCTGCGAGAAGCAAGGAGACGAACGCGCTAATTCCGTTTATTATATATATATCACTCATTCTAACTCGTCGTTTCGCTCCCTGACTCGCTCCGCTCGTCGCAGGGGGAATGGGAGGTTGAGGATATACATGATTTTAGTATGTGTTTGTGGGGGGCGGAGGAGGTTGGTTTTAGGTCGGAGAAAATCGAGAGGTACTTGGGAAAGGAGGATGTTCTGGAAAGAATTGCGAACGACGGGTGAGAGCTGACCGCACTGCCTTCAAACCTGTTTGTATTATAATATTGCACTAACACACCAACCACCTTCGCTCAACTTTTAGTGACATAAATGATCTCCAATACATTCTAAAATCCCTCCACTCCCTCTCCCCTCCCCGCCCCATTATTGAACGCCTCTCAGCTAACTTGAACTCAAATAAAAACGCTTCTCGACTTTCCCTTGCCCCTCTCGAAACTGTGGTCTCAATAATCACGTCCCTCTCCCCCAACCTCCCCCCCAACCTCCTCCGTAAAATATGCTCGAAATCTCCTCAGCTCATCAAAAAATACATCGACTCGATCTATAAAGAACCCGACGCATCCCTCGAAACCGTTGCGCGGCTTGTTGAGATCGTCGTTGAAAACAGCGAAGGAGGTGAGAACGTACGAGGATCGAAAGCGATGAGCTGAGAAGGCACGTTAACAAGATAATCGATGCCTGTCTCCGCCGTCTCCGGGACGTTCCATACGTAACGTTGCTGTCTTCACCACCGTTTCTAACGCCGATAACGCAACCTTTCCTTCGAACCGCTTCGTTCGTCGCTTCGTTCGTCGCAGCAGAAAAAGAAGAAAACCTAAAGAAACTTTTCAAGGGTCTCGAGAAGGAGGTGAGACGACGCAGCGATACAATATGCTGACGGAACGCAACTACACAATATGCCGACTCAATGCGGCGTAAAGCTAAAAAACTACTCTAACAACTATACATATACTATATATATATATACGAATGGGCAGATTGATTGGATTTTGAAAAAATCGACAGATGATGTTAAGAGCAGATTGGCCAAAATAACAGGGGAAAGCAACTTTATAAATATTTATCTCTAAGACTCAACAAATATATGATTTAAAATGGCAAAACTGATCCACAGATTATCTTTATTCATCTACGATATCCCCCCACTTCCATCTAAATCTCCCTCTTTCAACCCCACTGAACGTCCTTCTTCCAACTTCGCTTCTAATAATTTGTTTAACGCAACAAGAAAGGAGTCATCGCTGATACCATTGATTTCCTTACGAGAAGAGGAATAGAAACGCGTTAGATCGACCCACCATAACCCAATTATACGACTATCGTGATGTTCCCGTCTCTCACCTCCTGCCAAAAGTTCTCAGATGCCATCCAACGCTGCAGAGCCCGAATTGACTCTCTATCCAGCTTGAACTCCCCACCTTCATCTCCGCCGTAGATATGCTTCTCCAACCAAATCTCGTATTCCTCGTCGCTCCTTGGAACTCCCCCCTCTCCCTCCTCGAAGGACCCCTGAGGGATGAAAGCTTCGAGGAATCCAATCTTTATGAGAAAGTCCATCACACCCGCCGTCGAATGTCGACAAAAGAAAGCGCTGGGCGGGTCTGTTTTAAAGGCAGGTAGCCCCATGTTTTCTGCGAACAAAAATTCGTGGAGGTGCTGGATCATTAGTCCAGTAGGAGAAGGCATAGTACTTGTCGTTTTAGAGGCCTCTGTCACCTGAGAACTTGCAGTCGGTACACGGGGGAGGGATGTTTTTGGAGCTTGGGTGTCGGGGTTGTTGTCCTGGTCGTCTTACATTTCCCTCAAGGCGGGCGTGCCTTGTGTATTGAATACTCTAAATTTGAGAACAGGATGTTGAAAAGGCAATTAGTATGTTTTTGGACGCATTTTTGACGCACTTTTTCTCAAATTTTAATGAGACATTTTCAAGCTCGGCATCTCAATTGCCTGCGTTATGTGCGTCTAGCCCCAACTTCATCCGTGCCTTCCGTTTCGTAAGAACTTTTGGATTTTCAATTGTTTACCATTGAAATGCAAAATGGATTTTTGGGGACGTCAAAATCTTGTGAATTTTACCAAAGGTATTACCAAGGTATTATTTATCATTAGAAAGTTATTCAATATTTCATTTATATCTATGTTTACTTTACTCGAGGGCGTAATTCTTGATGTTTTCACCAGTGTCGCCCGTTCGCTGGCAACACAACCTCAAATGTTCGACCATCAGCTCCAAAGTCCTGAGGGCTTCTTTTTGCTTGTCCCCCCCGCCTGACACGCTGTCACCTTTTTGGTCCTGCCCGCCGTGCCTGATGTTCTTCTTCAGGTACGGATTATAACTATCCCAAAACTTCTCCAATTCGGGCTTCACTCTATCTGCTTTCTTTTCCCCTTCGTCTCCGTTATTAAAATCAAACTTGGCCAGCACCTTCCTGAACGTCCGCAGGTCAGCTTTCAACTTCAACGCCTGGATGACGTTGTTTTGTTGGACGACCTTTTGCTCCAATAGTGCGCTGTCGCTCGTTACAGCCTGGAGATACAAGTAGCACCACTCCATGATGTTGGCTTGTTCGTACCGCTTCTTATTGACTGTCATGAACTCAAGAAGGTGCTTTGTGGACGTGTCCCTTTTCTGCTTGGCCTCCTTATTCAGTTTGCGATGCTTATCCACCGCCTTCTGGAACTTCTTCGTTACCCGGTTTGACCGCTCAATATCGTTTTCGGCAAATTTCGTTCCGAGTTGCTCGTATATCTCCTCTACGACGCTGTCGTCAGAGTCACTCTCCTCATCGTGGAACATGTCCAAGAGCTCAGCGCTACTTTCCATTTCAACTTGACAGCTGATCATGGAGCTGACAAGACGAGTGTTTTTTCTCGCGTCGGTGTACTCTCTCAACAATTCGCTCAATTTCGCTACCATTGTTGTGCCTTTCTTTGCTGAACTGCCTCCTAATTTGGCGAGTTGAATTTTCTTTAGCACTCGAAATCGCCAGCCGTGGAACCAGATGCGTTTTTTTGCACGGATAAACAGCTTATTCGTGTAGTCTCGTGAGACGAGCCTGTATCTCAATAACCCCTTCCAAGCGCGGAAAACCTGCTCTCTCTTGTCACTGTGCCACAATCGAATGACAGACTTCATCGCCTTCTTACCCCTATCCATGGTGTTCTCCATATGTGAACTCTTCTTCGTAGCGTGCTCAAGCATTTTCTTCTGGAGGGTGTGCTCCGCGTGTAGGGTCCGGTGCATGGCGAAGTAAGGTTCGCCCATATTCAGGAGCATGTCCGGATCGGTCGAGGGGCCTCGGTAGACGTGATCGAAGTCCCTGTAGATGCTGCGAATCATCTCTTTCACTAACAAGGTAACGAGAGCATCGTATCTACCGAAGACAGGGGTGAGCTTCAGCATTATGTCGCAAACTACCGCCGTTCGATATTCATCAGGAAGGGACTCCACGAGGGATGTATGGGCGATGCACTCCTGCAAACGAGTCTCGCAGAGCAACGCAATGCTCTTGTAGCTTTCTTTTTCAACCTGCATGCTTTCCGTGTACCGGTTGATCGCGTGGCTGTCCTTCATCTTGTCAACCAGGGTTTGTTTGTAGCCCTTCACCTTCCGTCCCTCCTTCTCCAGCTGCTTCCGTAATTTTCTCTTTTCATTTATCTCGTGGGCGGCGATCATCTGGTCCAGTACTGCAGCGTCCTGAACGCGCTCTTGGTAGCTTGGCGTAATCAAAAAGTCAGAGTCAGTATCGCTGTCTTCCTCGCTCTCCGAGCTGCTTTCGTCTACGGCCTTTTTCTTGTGCATCTTCGTGGCGTAGTGCGCTTTCTTCTTTGCGTTATAGGACTCTCCGAGCTCCAGCTTCCTCCTGCGAGGCGGGCTGGTCAGCTCCTCGATCGCGTCAGTGAAGTCGTCGTCCGTCACAGTGTCCGCTCTGCGAATCAAAGTGGTAGAGTTCATTCTAATTGGATGAGTAGCACCTTTGCTTCGGTTGATGGCGATTGCCAGTCCTCGCTGTCGAAAAGTCGCCCCCTTGTCCTCCTCTTTTTTCAGTTCCATCGCCCTTTTCTCTTCGACCTTCTTGACAGTTTCCTCTATCTCCTTCTCCATATTCTGCAGCTGAAGGTGAAATTTTTTAGAGTGCTCACGGGGTTTATTCTTGGCGACGAATAAATTGTGGATAGCAGACATGTCGCTCTTGTAGGCTCTATCGATGGGCGTCTCTGGCCTAGCCTCGCCGTACGCCTTCTGCTTGGGCTGCCTGAAGATGTCATCCAAACTCGGAGGGGTGAAGGTGGCAGTCTGCGGCCTAAACTTGGCGCTGCCTGGCCTGGGACCTGCCGAAGCTGAAGTAGGCCTAGTCTTCGCTGAGTGCGATCTGTTTGTCTTGAACCCATTGACCAACCTAGGTTTTGCCGACTGCGGCCTATCTGACCTAGATTTTGCAGACACAGGGCGACTCTTGCTTGCGCTGGAATAATGTTGGAATTGTGTTTTGCTTGTGCCTGCACTCTGGGGCCGGCTCTTGTTAGGACTGCGGTTGGTGTTGACCCTGTAGGCCGACGACTCTGCGGCAGGAGAAGGGATCCTTATGGCCTTGACCATGCCTATCACAATTTTCGCTTTTGCTTTGATCAGTTCAGGGCTTTGGTCAGTCAGTTCCAGCAAGATGAGCCAGTAGACGACTGACCTTGACCGGTTCAAACATCGCAACAGAGTAAGGATTTAACGTGGCGGGTATACCATTAGCATTTCAAACTGCTAATAGGCCCAGAATTCCCGTCGCCTACGCCGCGAGATAATCACTCACTCACCCTAACTGCTTCTGTTGGCCTGAACGAACACAGCGCACAACAGCACCTCAGAGAGCAACAATGGCCGATCGTGGACGAGTTGGAAACGACCTCGCGCCGAACCGTGCCATAAGAGAGCAGCACCTGCAGACGGTGAGGGCAATCCACGAGTCCAGGATGAGCAAAATTGGACGTGGACATGGAGTGGTAAATCATCGGCTGGAGCCAAAGTTCCGCAGAACCCGAACAGGCGCGAAGACCGTCATGCTCCGAAAGGAGAGGGCGGCCCACGTCGCCCTCGAGAATCGGCTGCTCATCGAGCGAATGTCCCGAATCATCACGCACTCCACTCCCGTCTGGAGCACAGATCCTCCCAGCAGCGCCATCACTATCGACCACCAGAGCGTGTTGAGGCCCAAGAGCAAGGGAGGAAGGAGGAAGGCGAAGAAGGCAGTAGAAGGGAAGAAGGAAGAGAAGGAAGAGAAGACAAGCGAGGAGAAAAAAGAGGAAAAGGAGAAGGAGGAGGAGGAGTCAAAATTCAACCCAAATGACAGCGACAACCTTGGAGAGTTCAATCCGGAGACGGAGACCAACGCGGATTCCCTCAACTACAGCGACGATTTCGCGAACCTGCACCCTCTCGCAAGCAGCACCAACAATTTGGAGATGAGCCGAGGCAGCAACGCGCTGGAGCAGTCGGCGGTTAGCGTGACGTTCAAGGAGCCCAACCTGGAGGAGTCTTACGCCACTGCTCCTGTCGGCAGACCTAAGAAAAAGGGCCTGCTGCCTCCGAGGCCTAATAGTGCGAACAGCAAGGCGACGAAGATATACAGCACCATGCCGAATCGCGTCAAGGGAGGGGTCACCCTCCCGAGGCCGAACACGGCCGGGGTCAACAGCAGCGGGCCCTTGGGCATGGGAGGTGTCGAAGATGAGGGGATGACCATCAGGCCCAAGAGCGCGGCGACCGCGCCTCTCGCGATACTGGGAGGGGGAGACTACGAAGACATGGAGACGGCGAAGGCAAAGTTGCTCGACAAGAGGAGAAAGAGCATGGTGGTCGGAAGTGTCACTGGACTGAGCAGGCTGAGGAACTTTGAGAAGATCGCTGCCGACAACCAGAAGATAATAAAAAATATGGACACAATAGTAGCGTACTACAACAAAGACGACTGGGAGGAAGACCGCCGCAACCAAGTCTCCAGGATGAAGAGGTTCGCCAAGTTTCACGCCAAGAAACATCCCCATGCGGAAGTGATCAAGCAGGGGAAGAAGGAGATGTTTGCTTTTGCTAAGGACAACGAGAGCAAGGTGGAGGAATGGGAAAACATGATGGAAGTCAGGCTCAAGAATGAGGCTCTCCAGAAGATAGGAAAAGACGACGCGGCGGCGAAGCTGATAAAGAAGGCGAAGGCCAAGAAGAAAATGCAAAAGACGAAGGAGAGAGAGAAGCGGAAGCAAATCGAGCAGATGAGAAAGGATAGAGAAGATGCGGAAAGGCTCGCTAGGGAGAAGGTAGACAAGGAAGCTCAGCTGGAAGAGGTCGTTAGAAGGGAACTCGCAGCCAGGAAGGGGATCGCAGCCGCCGCTAGCAAGTTCAACAACGTCCTAGTTAAGAACGAGGCGAAGAGGAGGCAGGCACACAAGGAGCTGGCCATGCTAGCGACGGTTGCCACAAATGAGGTCATGAAGACTATGCGAGTGAACGGAAGCAGCAGCAGGGACATGTTGAAAGACTCCCCCGGAATGAAAAAGCTCCGAAGAACTCTCGTCCAGCAGCACCAGGACAGCTTAATTGAACAGATGGTGAAGAAGCAGGAAAGGCGCGGCTCGGTGAAGGATGGAAAAGGGCCCGCACAGCACACAAGATCGAATACTGCCGACTACCTATTAAAGTCGCTTCAATTGATGGACAATCTAGGCTCAAATGACGAAGCCCACCCCAACCATCACTTTCTCGTGGATACCGACCGCGAATACATGAGGTAAGAGCAAAAGCTACGAGTTTGGAAAGCAATAACAGCTTTCGCACTTCTGCTGTGCTAGCCTCCTCTTCGCTACACAATTCTAACTCGTCAATACCTCGCTCGTCGCAGCTCATCGCCTGAACATAAACCGTTGGAAAGAGGAGGCGATCGCGTCTTCGATCAACCCAAATTGATGAGCGGCGAGACTGTCAAGATAAGATGCTTCGTGGAAGACGTAGTAGAAGTAGCGGGCCAACTCCGGTACGAGACCTGTACCGTAAACGTCGAAGTCATTTCCGAGGAGGAGATTATGGCAACGGTTGACGCGGGAGGAGAAGTGGGAGTTTTGACTTTCTTCCAGAGAGTGCCCATGTTGATCATATGCGATCGAGAGGCGGCCCTGAGCTACACCAGGAGCTTCGTCGATCGGCTGAAGATAGTCCGGAACAAGAAGAGGGTGGAGAGGTTGGGGGTCATTAGGATCGACGGCTGGGAAGATTTCAAGTTGGAGAAGGACACAACCAACACGCTGATTTAGATTTGTAGAAGAATTTATTTTAGAATTTATTCGATTTTTATATCACTAGCGTTGGCGTTGGATGAGCTCATTAAATTTACCCCCTTCCAAATTTATTAAATCTTTGACATTTCCAACCTCAACAACAGCACCGTTCTCTATCACAGCAACCTGCTGCGCCTTGCGGATGGTACTTAGTCGATGAGCGATTGAAATTACGGTTCTGCCTTCCACTATTTGTTCTATGGCCTTGGTTACCAAGAATTCACTTTCCGCATCTAATGCGGACGTTGCTTCATCGAAAATGACGATAGGGCTGTTGCGGAGCAGAACTCTTGCAATTGCGACTCGTTGCTTTTGGCCGCCGCTTAGTTGTACTCCCTTCTCGCCTACGAGAGTGTCGAGCTTATCAGGGAATGTTTCCGCGAAATCTGCGACGAGCGAAGCGAGTCGCAATAGAAGGGGAGTGAGTCGAGGAGCGAAGCGACGAGTTAGAATAATGTAGTGGTGTGAATCATCGGCCATGTACATAGAGTCTCGCGACGAGACACACTCTCACCTGTAACATTGGCGGATTTTGCAGCCTCGTAAACTTCTTCCTCGCTAGCCTCGAGATTTCCGTATCGGATGTTGTCGGCAATGCTAGAGCTAAAAAGAACCGGCTCTTGCTGTACCACTGAGATAAGATCTCGGAGCGTCTCCGGAGGCAGCTCTCTGATCGACCTGCCGCCAATGGTAATCGAACCCGAATTGACATCATACAGCCTTAGTAAAATCTGCGACGAGCGAAGCGAGACACAATAGAGGGGTCGTTCGTGTTGTTAATAACGGCGTACAATTTGGCAGCAGCGACGTTACGGACACACTCTCACCTGACTAATCGTTGATTTCCCACTACCACTACTGCCGACGATTGCAGTGTGAGAGCCCTGAGGCAGTTCTAGACTCAGGTTCGACAAGACCTCATACTTTTGTCTGGTGGGGTAATTGAAGGATACATTCTTGAGCACGATGTCGTTGTTTTTTAAGGGATCGTGTGGTTGGCCGTTGCCTTTGGCTGCAGTCATGATAGTCGGTTGTTGATCGATTAATTCAAAGATGCGCTCAGCAGCACCGGTGCTCTTTTGCAGCGAACCGTAGACGGTGGACAGTGCCGACACATTGCCAGCGACGAATACTGAGTACATTAGGAAACTGGCCAGCTCTCCTGGCGTTATTACGGCGGTTCCGCCACCCACGCCCAGCATGTTCCCGCCGACTGCAAGGATACAGAGAAGCCCCGCGTTTGCGGCGACATGAACCGTTCCATCCAAATACGCCCCCTTGACGCCAGCTTCAATTGCCCTGTCTCGTACAGTCTGGGTCCTGCTCTTGTAGGCTTCCGCCTCGAAGCTTTCAGCATTAAAGCTTCGGACGGTCTTGATTTGTGAGATGACCTCCTCAGCCTTCACAGTCGTTTTCGCGAGATCGCTTTGGACTGTTGTTTGAAGAGCTTTGATCTTCTTTCCGAAGTACTTCGCCGAGACGAAGATCGGAGGCAGGGACAAGCACGAAACGAGCGTCAATGTGGGAGACGTTACCAGCAAGAAGGAGACACCGCCCACGCTCATCAAGACCGCCCGCGTGGCGTTGAGAATCTCGGTCGTCAGCGCCGTTTGAATCAGAGATATGTCGGAAGTCAAGCGAGTAATGATGTCCCCGGTTCTGGTCTGGTCAAACAAGCTGTTGTCCTGCCTCAGAACAGACCTGAACAGGTCGCTCCTGAGTTCTGCCACAATATTCTCTCCCGCTTTAGTTAGGAAGATTTGCCTAGCCACAACACCCGCCCCCGCGGCAGAAATCATTCCAAACAAACCAGCTGCGGCATAAGTGGGATCCACCATGGTCGGATTGTCGATGGCACTGTCTATTATCTTTCCCACGAGAAAGGGAAACGACAAGGTCACGGATGAGGTGAGAGACAAAGTGGCGAAGGCACCTGCAAGGAGCTTCTTCTGTGGCTTCGCCAGTTCTAGTAATCGTAATGTAGATGACGACGACGATGACGACGAGTCATCGGGCACATCTTGGCTCGCCAAAGGACTGGCTAATTTGGATCCATTTGACGAGTCATCGGGCACATCTGGCTTTTGCAAAGAAGGGCCAGAAAATCTTTCACTCGAAAAGAAGCGGTAAGTTCTTAGGTGGTGAAGTGGGCGCAACTTAGAAGATGTTGTTCTCCGATGTCTCAGTTGAGCGTGGAGGATTCGAGACGCCATTATTTGGTGTTCAAACATTCCAGGATCCTTCATTCATTATTATTATACCGACTTTTCTCATTCATTATTACGCAATATGTCTATAAGAACGTCTGAAGACATCGAGAATGCTATTGAGATACCTGGTCTGAACAGTGTATAGGGCCGAGGTGACGAGGAGGAAGTAGTTGAAGGCTCAGAGTTTCATTCCACTGCCGACGAAACCCCGGCCATTGGAGGCGATGATTTCATGCATAAAGACGACTTCAAACGACTGTTCGTTGTATTCGTGATGGTTGATACTTTAGTTGCGATACGTTGGCTAGATAAGAAATGGCAGAAGGTCGATGAGAAGAAGCTGATTGAGTTGGAAGATGAGCCTTTCGGCGGCCTTGTTGTTCATGGAGGGAATGATATAAGTTTGGACGAAGCTGATTCTGCTGCGAGGAAGGATAGGATGAAGCTAGTGACGAAGGTCGTCTTCCTTCTTAATACTACGAAGGCCGGAGATCACGCCTGCCTGAACGCCTCCATTCTCGTCGTTGTAGACATCCCCGAAGGCATTACAATCATCGATAGATTGTCCTTCGCATACTGCAGTAGTTTGAAAGAGATAAAGTTCCCAAAGTCGTTAACATCAATTGGTAACTACTCCTTCTGTAATTGCTCCAGTCTAGAACAGGTTGATCTCCTTCACACTAAAGTCCAAGAATTAGGTCAATGGGTTTTCGCACATTGCACAAGTTTAAGAGAGATGAAGATCCCGGACTCGCTTCAAAAGCTTGGTGATAATGTCTTCGGCGTATACTCCGCCGTAGACGTTGAAGACAACAAAGCGGTAGTCACCTACCTTCGCTAAAAACAATAGGGTTAGGGTTAGGGTTAGGGTTAGGGTTAGGGTTAGGGTTAGGGTTAGGGTTAGGGTTAGGGTTAGG
>BRXY01000367.1:0-61019 GCA_030267945.1 Triparma strigata | reverse complement strand
CCTAACCCTAACCCTAACCCTAACCCTAACCCTAACCCTAACCCTAACCCTAACCCTAACCCTAACCCTGAAGTCCAATGAAGTTGTCAAATATCTTCTGAAGTAAAAATTTAAAATTAAGAGAGGCTTTTGGATGCGCGAAAACGAGAATTAATTCTCAACATTCTTACAACAATCTTCGTGGGGAGGTTAGTCGTCCTCTAAAAAGAGGCCGCCGGTTAAAACAAACGGTGTTAAAACGCGCACACACACACATGTCGTGACGTTTTTCCTCCTCCCCTTCCGTCCTTCGCATTCCTTCCTTTTTCCGTCTCGATTTTTCTGTTCGCTCGCGCGCACCTCCCGATTGCTAATTACAATCCAGAAGTTCAACGCACGCAAGCACCGGACGGAGAGCTTAGGAGCCTTGCTGCCAGTTGGAGTTTCCTCCCCAGCCTCCGGCCTGTCCCCAGCCTCCTGGGGCGGGGGCGGCGGCGGGCTGGCTGATGGAGTCGGAGATGGTGGGCTGCTGCTTGGTCTGGGGCTGCTGCTGGGACGCCTGCTGCTGCTGGCCCTGCTGGGTCTGCTGCTGCCCGTAGCCTCCGTACGACTGCTGACCGTAGCCGCCGGTCTGCTTGTTCTTGTCGTCGGAGTCGGTGTTGGCGAAGCCAGCGGGCTGGCTGTACTGGGCTTGCTGGACCGGCTGGTTTGGCTGGCCCGGCTGCTGCTGCTGGGGCACCTGCTGCTGGCTGGCCTGCTGCTGCTGCTGGGGCACCTGCTGCTGCTGGTACTGGATCTGCTGCTGCTGCTGCTGCTGCTGCTGCTGGTCGTAGCTGTTCTGGCCGCCCTGTCCACGCGAGAAGGGGTCGGATTGGTACCCCTGCTGGTTGTAATTGCTGTAGGCGGGCTGCTGGTACTGGTTGTTGTAGTTGTTGTGGTGCCTGTTGTTGTTGTAGTTGTTCCTGCTCTTGCCGCGGTAGCCGCCGTGGTGGTTGTTATTGTTGTAGCTGTAGTCCTGCTGATCGTATTGTCCTCCCATGTTAAAGGAGTTGTTGTAGCCGTATCCTCCCATCTGCCCCGCTCCGTACCCGTAGCCGGCCATGGCCTGCTGCTGAGCGTAGTACTGCTGCTGTTGGTAGTGGTTCTGCATCTGCATCTGTCCCCCGAAGGCCATGGGGTTCATTGCGGCTGCGTTGGGCGTGGGGACGGCGTTGACGGCGTTGGCCGCGGGGGCGGTGGTGGTCACGGCGGCGGGTCCGGTGGACGGCGCGGCGGCGGGGGTCTGCTGCCCGTAGAGGCTGTTCACGGGGGGCTCCGTCTTGGCGGCTCCGGGGTTGGCCCCGGCGGCGTTGGCGCCGGTCTGCCCGCCGTACATGTTCATGGCTCCCATGCCTCCGTACATGTAGGCCATGCCGTACTGGTTGGCCATCTGCTGCTGCATCTGCTGCTGCGCCATTAGGTCGGCGTTGTTGAGCTGCTGGTTGTTGGCGTTGGCGTTAACCGCGGGCGCGACTGAGGCGGCGGTCTGGGCGGGGGCGACGGGGGCGGCGGGGGAAGGGGCGGAGGCGGAGACCTCCTCCTGCTTGGCGGGTTTGTTGAGGTTGTCCTCGAGGTCGGACACCATCCTGGCTCCTGCCGGGATCGAGGGCATGGAGTTCATGTTGATTCCGGGGGGGGCGCTCATCCCGGGGGGGGGGCGGCTGGGGGAGGAGGCCTTGGGGCTCTCCTTGACCTCTTCCTTGGCCTTCTCGCCCTCTCCTCCGAATGAGCCGAAGCCGAAGTCGGAGCTGTAGAGGGGAGCGCGGAGCGGAGCGACGAGTTAGTACTAAAGTGGTAGAAAATATATACCCTCATTTTCGGCTCCTCACCTGTCCTCAATCTTCTGCTCCCACCTTCCCATCTTGAGGAACTTGGGCGAGCCCTGGGCGGGCGGCTGCTCCTGCTTAGCGGGGGAAGGGGGGGGTGACTTGTCCTTCTGGAGTTCGACCTGGGCCGTCTCTACTGCGTTCTGCTCGGCGGCTGGTGCGACGGGCTCTCCTGACGGCGCGGAGGCGACGGGGGCCTGCTGGCCCTGGTTTCCCCTCTGGCCGCGGCCTCCGCGGGAGCGGCGGTCGTTCCTTCCCTCCTGCTGCTGCTGCTGCTGCTGAACGGGGACGGGGGCGGGCTTGGGCTTGGGCTTGGGCTTCTCGGCCTGGATGAGCTTGGCTCCTCCTCCGCGTCCCCAGACGTTGCCTCCCGCAGCCGGCGCGGGTGCGGGGGCGGGGGGAGGGGCGGGGGCCTCGATTTTTACCTCCTCGACGGGGGCCGGGATGGGGGCGACGGGCGCGGGGGTGGGAGCGGGCGCTTCTACCTTCTGCTCGACCACCACGGGGGGGGCGACGCCGGTGATGGCGGCGGGGGGGGCGACGGGGTCGGGCTGTCCCCATGCACCCTTCCTGGGTGCTCTAGCGACGGGAGCGGCGGCGGGGGCAGGTGCGGGAGCTGAGGCTACGACTGCACTGGGCTGGGCTTGGGCGGCGGGGGGGGGTCGGGGTTTGGGCTGGGCCCCGACGTTCTGCTGACGAGAGCGGGTGTCATCGCGGGGGCGACGGCTGCAAGGTTTTGTTAAAGGTTCAATTTTAATTTCGTTAGTTTTGTGTGGTTTGAGAGGATGGGTTATATGAGTGTTATATGAGTGTTTTCGTGTTCGAACATTATATTCGTACCTGTCGGCGCCAGATCCGCGGCCTCCCTGGAGGGGGCCTCGGCCAGGGGCGTTCCTGAACCCGCGGCCTCCGGCGCTCGTTCGAGCACCGTTCCCTCCATTCCTCATAACATTCTCATTATTGGCCGCCTTCTTCTTCTGGGCCTTGATCGTTGCCTTGTTGGGCTTGGTGACCCATTCCTCCTCGACGACTACGGGGGCATCCCACCATGTCTGGATCTCGGTCCTGATCTTTCCCTCATTTCCCTTGAATTTCTTGATGAGAGCGGGAAGGTCCTTGTACTTGTGTTCCGGGCATACGTCTTGGTACTGCAAGAGGTTGAAAGGGAGTTGAAAGGGGGTTTAACGGGGGTGAGTATGGGCCAAAAAGGGGCCAAAAAGGGAGTAAGTACGGAACTGGGGGCCTCTCGTGACTGAACGGGGACCAAAGTATTCGCCATTTGGTCCATTTACGACTTACCTTAACCGCTATTTGATCATTCTTTCTCTGTAGCTCGCGTTGACGAGACTAAATGGGAGCAAAGTGGTGTTAGAATAAAGTTGCGTCGACTGTAGAGGCACAAAAACCACCAAAAATGTGACAGCCGTCGCATTTAAGCGGACGCAGCCGTTTGAGACCCATATCTCAACAACCCTATAGCCGCACTCTAATTCAAATAAACACAATCGACCATATCGCTCACCTCGCTCGGCTGCCGATAACCGGTAGCCATATTATTATAAATAACTTTTTGGAAAAACTTTTTCAGCAATATGTAAAATGTAAAATGAAATTCCAAAAATTTGCCGATTTCCGATTTCACTCTTACTTACTTGGACCCAACAACCCTCAAAGCCAACCGCCACTCCAACAACAACACCAACTTGCCAATCCTCCATTTCACGCCAGGGAATCAATCTAATCACAGCGCCTCCCCCCCCCCGTCCGCGCTACCCCTTCCCCCAGCCCACGCTGAGTCCAATCTTCTTCCTCCGGCTTCTAAGGATTCGATCTTCCTCCCTATATCTCTCCCCCTGCACGTTAGAATGCCTTCCCCATCTCGGCCTTCGATGCAGTCTCCATCGCAGCCCCAGGGCCTGACAAAGAACCGTTCCCTGAAGGTAAGTGTGTGCCGCAATCAACCCTAATTCTTTGATATTACACAACTCAAATTTATGTTGGGATTGACGACCTTGGACAAATATTTTACGGCCAAGGTCGCCCGACGAAATTGCCTCTGCCACACGTTATTGTTAACCGAGAAACAAACGTCCACGCTTCCGCCTTCGCTTCCGCCTCTTCCACCTTCGCTTCTCATCCCCGCCCCCCACCCAGGCTTTGTCATCCCCCCCCTCCCCCGTCTCAGCCCCCGTCCCCGACGACTCAGCAGACCTCAACCTCAACTTCCTTGACGATATCGACGAGCCTTACGTCGCCTTCTCCGGCCACTCCTCCGCGCCCATAAACCTCGGCCATGGTCTCCACGTGGAATACCAGAACCAGCAGGAGGAGAGGTGAGAATATCGAGCTAGCCGTGCAAGGAAATGCAACGTACTAACGCCTCCTCAAATGTATACAGCATGAACACCACCTTTCCATTGACGGTAAAGTCAACCACAAGTTCCTCCACCGTCAACGTTGTCAACCTCAAGGATTTGGGAATGCATAGCCTTGGGCTGCCTTTGCAAAAAGAAAACGAGAATGTATTCTTGCCGCAACAGCAGCAGCAGCTGGACGGGACGGATCAGAACAAGGAGTTCATGGAGTTCAAGACTCTGTACGTTCAGGAGCACGATGACGTTTCACACTTGGCGGCTGAATCCTCCTCCTCCTCCTCCTCCTCCTCCTGGGATAAAGACTCCGATGAATTCCTTAGGTCGTCAATCTTGAAGTTGCAGAGCACAGACAGCTGGGTGACCATCGCTGACATGGTCGGCTCGAACAGGACCCCCGTTGAATGCAGGAGCAGGTGGAAGACCATTGAGAGGCTGCCCATCAAGGGACCTTGGAGCGTTGAAGAGGACGCTCTGTTGAAGAGGCTCGTGGCCATCTTCGGGAGCAAGAAGTGGGCGCTCTCGGCGTCTCACTTTCCTGGGAGGGCGGGGAAGCAGTGCAGGGAGAGGTGGCTGAACCACTTGGACGGCAGCGTGTGTAAGAAGGACTGGTCGAAAGAGGAGGACGACATCTTGAGAAAGGTGCAGTCCGAGATTGGCAACAAGTGGAGCGAAATCGCAAAGGTACGGCTACGCTGTGCATCATGTGCATTCTGCCACTTTTTAAAATACTAATCCGTCGCTTCGCTCCGACAGCTCCTCCCCGGCCGCTCGGAGAATGCGGTCAAGAACCGATTCAACTCTCTCCTCTCGCGAAAGTCCTCGGCCCAGCGATCGCGTCAAACGAGCGCGACGCTCACGACGACTTCCCCCCCCAAGCCCTCGCAGCCCAAGACATTGCTCAAGAACCACAGCAGCAGCTCCACGATAAGTTTGGAGAGCATTGAAAACCCGCAGCCTCCCAAGAGCGGGAAGCCCCGCCAACGCCCCCGCTCGAACTCCTCCAAGTCGCGGATCACCGTCGCCGCTACCAGCGGCGCGGACAACAAGGTGCCAGCCGAGGGCGGTGAGGTGAGAACGTGTCTCGTCCTCCAAAAAAGTCTGGACCCTCTCCTCGCTACAAAGTTCTAACTCGTCGCTTCGCTCCTCGCGCCGTCGCAGCTCGTAGATACGATCTTCTCGACTCTCGGCAAGGACATTCCCACCACCGTTGTTCCCGACCTCGACTCTCCTCCCAAAAGCTCCGGCCTCAATCTTGACCTGAAATTCGACCCCGTCTCCGACAACGAAGACAGCGTTGAAATGACCTGCATGAAGATGACGAAAAAGGTTCTTGATGTAGAAGTGGAGCGGGAGAAACTGTTTTCGAATGTCATCCTCAGTCAGAGGGACTGGAAGAATTTGGGAGACGCAAAGTCCCAGAATGCTCCGCAGGTCGGCGTGGTCAAGAGGAGCAGGAGGAAGAGGACGAGCACGAAGAAACACGGGTGGGAAGACGATGACTTCGAGGATGAGGTGGAAGATGTGGAGATCAGCATGACCAGTGCCAACGCCGCGTTTGAGAAATTCAGGAGGGAGAACCCTTCGATGGTCGACTCGGACCTCCTCATCTCGTACGGCGACATGTCCCTCGGCGAGACTGCCAGCGCCAACCTCGCCATCAGTCCACCTGACGGACAGGTGCTCGAGGACTTTGAAGCATCGGCGCTCAGCGTTGAGATAAGCTTCAACAGCTTGTCGATGCAAGACGCCTCGCTCGAGGTCCTTGCCGCCAATCCCAACCTTAGTCCGAGGGCGCCTAGTCTCAAGTGGGGTGGAAGCTCTAGCGCGAACGTTTCTCCTAGGGCTCCTTCCAGGGGCGCCAACCCGAACAACTCTTCTGCCGCTAGGAATTCGCTGAAGCTTGAGTCCATCGGATCTGCCAACTCGGACCTGCTGTCATTTTCAATCGACGCTCCCCTGGGGTTGAGCGACATGAGCCTAGATAAGCTCAAGGAGAAGGACGACGGAGAGAACAGCTGGGACGTTGGAAAGAAGGCTGAGGAGGAGAAGGCAGAGGTGGTAAAAGAGGAAGTTGCGGAGGAGAAGAAAGTGGAGGAGAAAGACGAGAGAGAGGAGGCGGCGGAGAAGAAAACCCAAGAAAACCCTACTAGTCTGACCAACTTGGAGAAGATTCTGAAGCCCTCGGATCTCGAAGAGTCCAGCACCTTCGCCACTCCTACTCCCCCGCCCTCCTTCGAGATCAAGGGGCGACTCGGGGCGACCAGGAGGAAGAAACAGCAGTCCACTACTGCCTCCAAGGTCGCTCCTGTGGCCCAAACCTTTGGTGATGCCACCATCGAAGCCGCCATCGCCGCCGCCATCAACAGCAGCACCACCACCGCTGCTGCGGTAAAACCGGCCCCGCTGCAAGTCGCCGAGTACCCTGGACTCTCAATCTTCCCTCCCCAGACTGAGGAGGAGGAGGGAGACACGCAGCGCATCGAGTGCTCAAAGAACAACAAGCGCTCGAGGCCGTCCACCCGCGACTCGTTAGGTTCCCTCGGGCGCCTCAGTTGCGCCACCTCCGTCGCCGACCTTTCCATTGAGAAGATGTCATTGACGAACTCGGTCAAGTCACTTTCCCTTGAGGACGATGACTGGAACTTGCTCGCCCAGATCAGCCAAAAAATGGGCAACAACGATAACGTCACCAGCAACCTGCACCCGAACATGCAGATGTCGGACCTCATGAAGGTGGGCTGGGAGCTTCGGCCTAAGGCCCTGGAGGGCACGAATGGTTCGGAGCACCACAGTAGGGGGAGCAGCGCTGGAAGCCGCGGAAGCCTCACGTCCGGTTTGGGCTTGGGTGTATCTGGGATCATCAAGGTGAACAAGAGCGACGTGAAGGAGCTTCACAAGCAGACGCTGATTGAAGCTTCGGTACTGTTGGACAACTTGCCGACGAGACCGGTCGAGCGAGTCAAGCCAGCCAAGCCGTCGAGAAGCAGCCACTCGCACAGGAAGGTTTCGAGGCAGCGCGTCGCGAGCCCGACTAAGCGAGTGAAGAAGGATCCCCATCCGCCATCAAGGAGCCACGTGATAGTACAGCCTTCAACATTCTCATTCGACAGCGGGTTTGAGAATACGGCGGGGAGAGGCGGGGAGAGGGTGGGGGGGAGAGCAGGCAGGCGTCTGAAGGGGGGTGGGGGGCGAAGTTTGCTTCCGTATTGATATAAGATAGATTTTTTCACATTGAATTTCTTTACTTGACTTGAGTCTGAATTGAGGCAGTTGAGGCAGGTTGGACACACTTTTTCACCACTTTTAACGGCTTCATCATGATCCCTAGGCAGCGGATACTCAAGACCGGGTACGCGCTCGGCCACAGGCTTCCAATGCGCGAATTCACTAATCATAACCCCCCTAGCGCGAGTGGAATTAATAATAAGGACAAAGACCAAAGGAATCAAGTAGGAGGCCTTGACGAGAAAGACTTCCGCCTTCTTGTAGAGAAGGCGGCTCCGTGGAGTGAATTGCAGGGCTATCGCATGGAGGAAGCTAGCAAGGGCTACCTCAAGGTTAGACTCCCCTTTACAAAGAACTGGATTGGAAATGTGTCGATTCCTGCAATGCATGGAGGGGTCGTCGCTTCGTTGATCGATCATGTGGGCGGTTTTTGCGCCTGGACGGTGCTGAATAAGCCCTCCGACAGGGTGTCGACTGCGGACCTGAGCATATCGTACCTGGCCCCTGCCCCTGCAAGCGACCTCATCGGAGAGGGTCGAGTCTACCATGAGAGTAATAAATTGGTTCGGGTTGACATCGTCGTGTACTGCGCGGAGGATGAGAATCAAGTGAGCATAGCCGCCGGAAGGGGTTGTTTTTATCGCCGGAATGGGGGAGGGGGGGGGGAGAAAAGGGGGGCCAGTGCGGAGGCCAGGGCGGCCAAGGCCGCAAAGGAGGCGAAAGAACAAGAGTTATTCTTCCAATACCTTCGAAGTAAGGGTCAAGGGTGCTAAAAGTTGTTGTTTTTTTGTCAAAATTAAAGACTAGTGGACACCACCATTGGCGATGAACTTGTTTATCATTTGTTGCGTTTCGTAAGGCTTGTCTCTGGGTGCCAGATGTCCAGCCCCGAAGATCCTTAGGAAAGACAGGCGGCCGCCTTTTCCCACTTTCGCCGTCTTGCCTTCTCCGCCGGCCGTGCCGTTGGGAAGCACGAATGGCTTGGTGGGGGCGTCGTTGAACATGTCCTTGCCCTTCCAGTCGAGAGCCTCGACCCAAGCCTGATTTCCCATCCAGTTGCAGATGAAGTCTGCGTCACCTGCGTAGATCAGTATGTCTATGCCCCCGTCAAGCATGGCGGGGATGGCCTGGTCGTACTCGCGCATCCAGTCGAAGACGAACTTCATGTACACGTCTTTGTTGCACGCTTCGAAGGTTACTGAATTTGCTGCGTCAAGCGCAGTTCGGACCTCCATCTCGGTTACGAATTCAGTAACAGCGGCGAGATCGTCCTTATAGTCCTTGAAGGTTCTGACGTCGTAAATGTTGCGCCCAGACTCGACGTAAGGCGTGTCGAGGGCCGTGTTGCAGAAGATGAACGCGTCGAGGCAGTCCTCGTTGTCTGGGTCGGCGTTGTCGTTACAGGCGTGGATCTTCTCCTCGCACTGGGGAAGCAAGTTGTTATTCATGTCGTCGTACTGCTCCTTTGTGATGGCCTCTATGCCGTAAGTATTCTTGTAGGCGAACTCGGATGCGTACTTGTACTGGATTTCCGGGTTCGTCAGTCCGTTGCCCACCCCGATCCCCTTGAGCTTGAGGCCGGGGGGCGCCCTTCCCTCCCTCTCGGCATCGTAATAGCGGCGGCCCACGGCCGGGGCGTAGTGCCCTCCGAAGCTCTCCGCAAAAATGTACAGCTCCCCGTTGTGGCTGTCCGGGAACCTCTCCTGCCACCTGAAGAGGAACGCCAGCATGTTGTCCGCCACCAGATCGTGGCTAAACATGAGGTCACTGTCACCCTCGTCAGTGAAGGAGAAGCCAACCCCAGCGGGTTGGTCGACCCAAACGACGTTCGCCTTGTTGTTCCACCCAAACTTGGCCAGCTCAGCCCTCGCCTTGCCCTCCTTGTCACGGGAAACCTTGCAAGGCCCGTTTTCCATCATGGCAGCGAGCAAACTCGAACAGCCAGGGCCGCCGGACATCCACAACACCAGAGGCGCGCTCTTCATGCTTTTGGTGGACGAGGCGGCGAAGTAGTAAAAGTAGCGCGACAGAGAGTTGGGGATATTGAAGTAGCCCGAGATGCCATTGGTGGGGAGGCCTGAAGTTGTTGTAGTTGTTGTTGTTGTTGTTGTGGGTTGTTGTGGGTTGTTGTGGGGTTGTGGAGGGGAGGTGAGAGGGTACAAATATTATATGTATAAACCATTCGACTGTCATAGCTCACCTACGGCGCAACTGCTCGACTCCACAGTCACGTCGTTGTAGTTCCCGTTGAAACGATCAGGAGGTGTGTAGGTTGTAAAATTGTAAAACAACACTCCCAGCGAAAGAAGGATCACCGAAGAAGACAGAATTATGGCTATCCGGCCCGTCAGACCGCGCTTTCGGCGGGGAACCGGAGCGGGGGGCGACAGATTCGGAACCGAAGTCGATATCGCACCATATGTGGACATTGCAATTGCTTTTGCTGCTGTTGACGTGTCGCCGGGTATGGAGTGTGGCAATTTTGGGTTAGTGGAGGAGAGGGGTAGGAGCGAGTCTGAGGAGGGGGGGTATAGTGATCGTGCGGCCAAAGTGTGACACGTAAAACAGATGCAAGTGACAGCGGTGCCTGCAGGCAAAGGCAAAGCGGACAAACAAAACGCAGTTTTATCTCGGCGCAGTTTGAAGAATTCGCTAAGCGTCGCGCCAGCCCGGGATCCGAAAAATCGATGGCGATAACTGTAGCAAGGGGTAGCCGTGGACAAAAGAAATGTTGCTGCTTCTACGCACTCTGTGTCAGGCAGGCTTTTTTTCCCCAATCCCCAACCCCCAAAATATTTGTGTACAGTGATCCCCGACCATGGAAAACCTAGCCAATCCTCAGGGCATTCAGTTTTTGGTTAGTTTCCATCCTCCTCGCGTACCGATCCCCATTTCCAACATACGAGGACTCCCCAATATCTCCAATAGACCCCCACGCACAAACGTTAACCTCCGAAAATACGCGGTCATTCCACAAGGCCCTTCCCCGGCCCATCCGTTGGCCCCGCCCCAGACCATCGCGATAGTGTGAATTGTTCGCTTCCTCGATATATTCATGGTGCATCGTTTTGCCAGCGGCTGTGTAGTAGCATATTGAGTCGATCTCTTCGTCGGTAGTGTGCTCCACGCGTCGTGCACAATAGTTTTTTGCCTTCGATGCATATTTCAGCGTGCTGCTTGAGGGCTCCACCTCAATGCCCAAGGCTCTTTTCACCGTCGTCCTTGCCTCCGTCCAACAAAGTATCGCAATTGAAGTGCGCGAACGCGGCCTAAAAAATATCGCGTCTGCAACGATGTTCCCGCAATCATCCCCCAACCAATCTCGTCTTGTTCTCCTCGAGCTCAAGCCCTCACTAACCCCGAACTCTTGCAACCCCCGCAACCCCCCCAGAGTCATCCATAAAAACCCCAATACACAAAACAATCATGACCCGCTCGTTTGTCGCCACCGGTGGACCCAAGAAGGCTGCCAAGACCGTCGCCGCCAAGGGAAAGAGTGCCCGTATGTACCCCGCCGACGACGTTGCCGTCCCCATGAAGTCCAGGAAGGGAACCCGCGCCCCCACCAAGGTCCGCGCCTCCATCACCCCCGGAACCGTCGTCATCCTCCTCTCCGGCCGCTTCCGTGGAAAGAGGGCCGTCTGCCTCAAGATCCTCGACTCTGGCCTCCTCCTCGTGTCCGGCCCCTACAAGGTCAACGGAATTCCCTTGAAGCGTGTCAACCAGGCCTACGTCATCGCCACCTCCACCAAGGTCGACGTCTCTGGAGTCAAGGTCCCCGCCACCGTCAACGACGCCTACTTCGCCCAGGCCACCTCCAACAGTGTCAAGAGTGAGGACAAGTTCTTCGACAACGAGCGCAAGGCCGCCATCGTGTCCGACCAGCGCAAGGCCGACCAGAAGGCCGTCGACGACGGACTCATGAAGGTCGTCACCAAAGAGCCCATGCTCAAGCAGTACCTCAACGCCAAGTTCAGCCTGACCAAGAACGACCGCCCCCACAACATGAAGTTCTAAATCAAGTCAAAATTTAAATGCAAAGTGTTTTTCTTCTTCTCTCTTCTTACTCTTGTTTCAAAGCAGCTTTTATCTCTTCGTCGAGCCCGTACCGCTTGCCCTCGGAGTGGTAGTCCAAACCGATCCTCTTCATCAGTTTCAAGGCCGCCTTGGTGTTGGAGCACGCCAGCGCCTTCTTGAGACTCTTCTCCTTCTGCTGCTGCGTTTCCTGGCCGAAGCCCACCCAGAGCAGATTGATCTTGTCCCATCTGTCGCGGGGGAGCCAGCTCTCGAGCTGGACGCGAGTCTGCTCGGGATTGTTCGACTTCACCCACTTCAAGATGTTGAAGATGCGGTGCATGTGAGTGTCGACGCCTATTCCGGAGACCTCGTTCCAGGCGATGCTCATGACAATGTGGGCCATCTTCGGCCCGACCCCGGGCAAATCGCACAGCCCTTCCGCCGTGTTAGGAATATCCCCCAGCTCCTTGCACACATCTGTCGCCTTCTTGATGTACGTGGTCTTGTTGTTATGGAAGCCAACGCCGTAGATGAGGCTCTTCAAGGTCTCCTCGCTCATGCCGGAAATGTTGTCGATCGTGAGGCCGCCCTCGTGCGCCTGCATCTTTCGCATCGCCTGCCCCACCATGGCGTCCTTGGTCTGGGATGACAGCATCAGGGCAATCAGTGTCTGATAACGGAAGGTAACAGGATCCTTTGTGTCGGTGAGAGCCTCCGCCCCGTCACTGTCGACAGGGGCCGTCTTGTCCGCGCGCAGCTCCTCCACCAAAGCGTAGAGCTCCTCGTAGTCGTCCGGGATCGGCAGCGGTTTCGCAGGCAGCTTCGTGGGGCTCTTCTTCTTCGGGCTCTTCTTAGGTTTTGATTTGGAAGGGGTGGAGGTGGAGGAGGAGGAGGCAGAAGGGGAAGGGGTGGACTTCTTCTTCTTTGGAGGGGGGGTGGAGACGGAGGAGGACTGGTCGTCGCCCTGGTCCTCGTTGGTGGCCTTGCTGGAGCGCGTGCGCTTGAAGTGGCGAGACGCAGTTGGGGACGTTGGGGACGCAACTGTCGTGGAGGTGGAGGGTATCTTCGAAGACATCGCTGTAGTAGCCGGTAACGCGAAAGCGAGGCCCGAGAACTGCTTGAGCTGAGTAACTTGTCGTGAGAGGAACCTAACCGTGTTTGAGAGCATGTCTCGCAGCGTTGATGGTGGTTAAAATCAGGTGGAAGGAGTCTAAGTCGGCAGGCAGAGGTGAAAGTTTTTCAGACTTGAGAAATCAAGACGCGTTGTTGTGGCTAAAAATTAATGCTGCGGTTTTATAAATGGATTGAGAACAGATTGACACACGTCGGAGATCAGACGCGTGTACAGACGCGATTTTTTTTCTCTTTTGCTATTTCAAATATTTTATGGATAAGTTTTGGTCACATTCTTCGCTTTGAGCCCTCTAGGAGAAACAATTTGATAATCAGAGATACCAAAAAATGCTTTGAAATTTGATCTCAAAAAAAGTTCAAATTAAGTCTCAATTTGACTCAAATTTGGTCTCATACCTTCTTAAATATCCTTAGTGATTCAAAAACGATCCTTAATAGGTTAATAAACTCTTTTATTATGGATTTCTATTTTGAAAATCGGCCAAGATGAACTTTTTTTAGAAATGTTAATACAAGCGGGGGACTCTTAGAGGTCTTAGGGTGAATAATATGACCAAATTGACCATTAAATTGCCTCTGAAGTGAAGTAAATTTCTCTGGGAAAATATCACCCCGTTTTCTGCTGCTGTGAACGTCCGCTGCTTCTAGCCTTGTGTGTGAACATTACTGTAACCATCTTACGCGCTCTTAGCTGATTGTGTAACAAAACAGAGCGCCCCAGGAGGAGATAATTTGTGTTCCTGGCAGGCTAACAGATTCTTCCCGCACCCCATAATCCTCATACTGTCACTTCCCCGCGCACCTCCTCCCTTTCGAACCCCCACCCCGCCCACCCCCTTCGATGAGGATGCTCCTCCCCCTTCCCCGGGCACACACCGTCTTCGCCCTTCTTCTCTTCATGGTCTTTTCCCCCACATGCTCGGGCATCCCGAACAGTGAGCTCGCTGCCCTGCTTGACCTCGCTGACACAACGTCGGTAGGGTGGGACACAACTGATACCGAAGGCGCTTGCAATTGGTCCGGCGTCAACTGCAGGGACGACACGGTGGTGGAACTGCGATTGGATAGGAGAGGCTTGACTGGCCAACTTCCTGAGTCCCTTGGAAGTCTAGCACACCTTGAGTATTTCAACGTTGCTTGGAATGCTTTAAGTGGTCAGATCCCCGAGTCCATAGGAGATCTAGTCCACCTAGCGTATTTCGACGTATCGGATAATGGTTTAAGCGGTCAGATACCCGATTCCATCGGAAATATACCTCTTCTAGAATATCTCGACTTTGAAGATAATGCTTTTAGTGGTCAGATACCCGAGTCCATTGGAAATCTAATACACCTTGAGAGATTCTACGCTACTAGAAATGATTTAATTGGTCAGATCCCCGAGTCCATTGGAAATCTACCCCACCTTAAGATATTCAACATTGGTGAAAATGTCTTGAGTGGTGAGATCCCTGAGTTTATCGGGAATCTAACACACCTTGAGAGTTACAACATAGGTGGAAATGACTTAAGTGGTCAGATCCCCGAGTCCATCGGGAATCTAACTCACCTTGAGTATTTCAGCGTATGGGGAAATGCTTTAAGCGGTCAATTACCCTCTTCGATGGGCAACATCCAATCCTTATACTGGCTAAATTTAAATGATAATCAGTTCACGGGTACAGTTTCCATGCTTCGCAGCTTAACTTCACTAGGAAAACTTGACTTGTACGGTAATAAATTCACCGATTCCCTCGACTTTCTCAATGGCTTGTCTTCGTTAGTAAAACTTAATATTGCGAAGAATGATTTTTTCGGGCTAATTTCACCTGCTGTCGCAAAACTGTGTGCAAAGGAAATAACAAAATGCAACCTCTCAGACAACAATCGCCTCTGTGGTGACGGGGAAAGAGGTGAGAATACACGTTCATCCTTCTTCACCAATCATCAGCTTCCTCTGCTGACACTTCTTCACTCTCCCCTCTTCACTCGATCCTCATAGTCATCAGCTACACCTGCTCTCCATGTGCCGCGAAGGCCAACTGCGCTGTTAACGGAACTTGCCACAACGGCTTCGACCTCTCGGACTATTTCTGCTCGACATGCCCAAGCAATCACTTTGACGCCGGAGGTAGTTGCGTAGAATGTGTCGGAGGCGCCTTTGGCGTACTTGCCCCCGTTCTGCTCTTCGGCACAGTTGTACTCATAATCGTCACGACGGTCTGGTTCCTGAAGCGACTAAATATCATCAAGGAGCACCACGTCAACAAAGTGTTCAACCTCAACATGGACACGCAGACGAAGGCGAAGCAGGGCACGACGGTCGTTCAGGTCCTCAGCGAGGCCTCAAAGTTCAACAACCTCCCTTACCCCCAATGGTTCCTCAGCTTCTCCCTCTTCGCCACCTGGTTCACAATGCCCTTTCAACCTCAACCGGCGTGTGTGACAGCCTTCAATTTCGCAAGCTACCAGAACGGTGTTCTCGCTTTCCTTTTTGTCGAATTTAACATCCAGTTCCTCATGAGGCTCCACTCGATTCCCTTGCTCCACAACTGCATCAGCGCTAAAACAAAGGAGAGGTGCCAGGTGCTGGCTTCAATTCTAGCTACCATCGCCATCGTCCCAATCTTGCGTGCAGCCCTCGACGCACCTACTTTAGTCAGCACAACTTTTGAAAAAATAGCCGCCAGCGCCGACTCTCGAAATTTTGAGGTAATCATAGGAGCAATAACCAACGGAATCATAAATGTTGCCACCGCCATCTTCATTGTCGCTTACATGTATTTCAGAGTCGAAACCATGGCTTGTAAGTACAGCGTCGAACGCCTCAAATACATGGAAAACCCAGAACAGTACGCCAGCGACGAGGATTCCCAGCTCAAGAAAGGCCTCCCGTTCCTTGCCTCATTCTGCACAAATTACACGCCCCACTCACTGTTCCACGAGAGCAAGGTGAGGACAATAGGATAGAACATTACTCCTGGGCCATTCTAATACAACTTCTCGCTTTCATTCGATATTATTCGCAGGCAACGAGAAGAAAAATCTTCTGTTACTTAATTCCCGCTCTAACGAGTTGCATCGAATTCGGAGCCTATGGTGTTAATATTTTTATTGTTGGCGATGGAACGACGGAATGACTTAGGTCGTCACTTCCAGCAGTCGCCTCTCTTCTCCCAACAAGAATGGACGTTACCACAACCCCACTCACCATGAGCTGTCTACAAACCATTCTATTCCAGGTAACTCATTTTCTATATCTCCGGCACGTGGCAAAGCGACCGTATCTAAGCTTCCGCGCTAGCGAACATTTCGGCGACCCCTTGAACGACACCGAGGTGCTCATCACACGGGTGCTGTGTGCTACCCCTTTTTTATTCACAATACTGCAGGCCCTGAGCACAACAAGCAATGACAACGAAGCTGTTAATGTCGGGGGTCATGTCTTCGCAAGCCTCGTCATACTGTGCATCCTCTGGTCGATGAAGAGGTTGGTATTCGGCCTCACGGATCCCTTCAAGTCATTCCGAGCGTCAACCAGCCAAGATCGAGATTCCGACCGAACGAGAGCCAACTCAGCCGCCAGCGAGGAGGGCGTGAGCGACAAGATCGAGGCGATGATGAACACCAAGGACGTGATCGAAAGGTGGAGATTGGAGAGGGCATTGAATTTGGAGTTGACGTCCGGGAATGAGAAGGCCCGTTGGAAGGTCGAAACAAAGCACAAGCACCCCAGTCTCTTGAAGATGCTCGGTCTCGTGATCACATGCGTTGTCGGTGCCGGAACCATCGGATTCGGATTATTATTCCTCGTCATTAACTCAGCTTCAACAAGTTGGGCGCAGTGGCTCTGGTTCACCGCGGCCATGCTCGGCTGGATATCAGTTGATGCATACGCCGTCCAATGCCTAAGCGGCGAAAACGGCGACATAATCCACTCCTACCTTCGCGGATTCTCCAGATCTACCTCCAGGCAAGCCACAGATGAAGAAGACGACGGCGCAAACGAAAATGAGAACGGCGACGAAGAAAACCCAGTGACAATAGTAGAAGTAGTGTCCTCTCCAGTTCACTCAAACGAAAATGAAAACACCAATAGCAATACCACCACCACTGCCGCCGCTCCCACCGATCAAGTCATTGAGCTGACCGAAGTGAAGACAACGAGGCGGCGCCCATCAATGATCCGAACTCCCTCGAGCAAACCCTCCGTACCAGTATTCACGCTAACGAAGAAATTCGAAACTCCTAAAGGCACCGCTCTGTAAATTAAACATAAAAACTTTTCTGTTTAAATATGGCCGCGTTTGTGTAGCAGCTTTGTCGAAATATTGTTATTCACTAGTTCTCTTCTGTCTTGGCCTTCTTGGCCTCGGGCTCTCCTCCGTCCCCTCCTCCGTCGCCCCCACCCCCCTCCCCTCCTCCGTCTCCGTACGCCCTTTTTCTCAGCTCCTCGATGCTGAGGTTGGCCTCCTCGTCTAGCGCGTTGAGCTCGTCTTCGTCTGCCTTGTCGTCGTCGTCAAAGTCTTCGTCTGCCGAGCTCTCCCCCTCAAAGTCCTCCTCCACCTCTTCGTATTTCTTCTCAAAGTTCATCTTGTTGCCCTCGGCGAGTCCCTTCGATCGGTACTGTGGTAGCAGTTTGTGTTGTTGTTGTTGTGTGAGACAAAACAAGGAACAAGGCAACAAAGATGTGTTGGTACAAAAATAAATGTAGTGGATCAAGATCAGTCCTCCGCCGACATCGCGTGATTGCCAGTAAGGCCGCGATCGCTGAACGACGTCACCCTTAACGTTAATTTTGGCAGAAAGTAGCACCGCTTTCTTCATGGTATGTGTAAAGAAGAAGCGGCGACTCTATAAAATTCGGCCGTGCGCGCACGCAAATGGAAATCCCCAACTCGGTCTCAACTCTGTCGCCTCACCTCTCCGACCAGCTTGAAAGCGCCGAACTGGTTCATCCCGGACCCCGTCACCGTCCACCTCTTGCCCTCCTTTCCCGGGATGACTTCGAACTTCAAAGTCACACCCTGCAGCGAGCGTAAGAAGATTGGCGTTCCGAGTTAGAATTGCATGAGTAGCGGTGATAGTGGAAAAGAGATCTTCACTCTGGAGCTAGCAGTGCAGGTAGATTAAGAGCAGAATCACCATACTCTCAGCTCGTCGCTCCGCTCCTCTCTTCGCTCCGCTCCTCACCTCCTCCGGCACCTTGCTCTTTCCAGCTTCGACACTGTCGTCCTTCATGATGAAGTAACCCTTCATGACATACTCCGCCTTGGGGGTCACGAAGTCGAACGCCTTGTCGACCTCGCACGACAGCTTGAACTTCCACGCCTCAGGCGACTCAAGGCCGTAGGACCACGTCCCGCTGTACACGAGGAACTGCTTGTCGTTCTGGGAGGCATTCGAGAGGGAACCCTTGAGAATCGCGGGAGGCGCGGGAGGACTGAGAAGGAAATTACAGAGGTCGGAAAGGGTAGGTGTGTGGGTGCACCGCGGTTAGAAATTCAATAATTAAGGTGAGTCGTCGTCGACAGGAGGGAAATCACTTCGTGACTTACGCTGTTTCTCCCTCCCCCTCCTCATCCTCGTCCTCGCCCTCAAAATCGCCGTCCTCCTGTCGAGAGAAGAGACGGTGTTAGACGAGGCAACGCAGCGACAATCAACGAAAAACGCTGCCATGGCCGTCCAAAGCGGCGTGAAACGGTCCGTCCGATGGCGGACGGATGGCCTACGAACGTTCCACTTCTCACCTCATCAGGAGGCAATTCGCTGCCCGCTCCGGCCAGGTACTCGGCCATGATCTTCTCACGCTCCTCGTCAGTCGCCATTGTGCGTTGGTTGTGGTGCGAGTCTGAGAAAGTGCAAAGCCTCAAAATCCAAAGTGTTTCTCAGAGCCAAGTTGCAAAAAATTGACCACTTACTTCACCGCTTCACACAATGATTTCGAGAATTGCCGGTGCCAACGTTCTCCGGTGAGTCATATCCAACCCTTATTCCTCCTCGTTTGAGCGACTGAACTGCACGCGGGCGTCAGGAGTCCCTCAAGGTCCACAGTGACACACCGTCCCCTATGCCCTTTCCTGCCCTTTCATGAGCATATATTTCCTCTCACGCCGACTCTAACTTCGACTCCTACCTCACACGCCCCAGTGCCGCTAGGGCCAACATCGCTCCGAGAGCCATGGCGGCCAGGAACTATCAGTCTATCGACAAAGGTGAGCTTTTTGGTCGGACTTCTTGTCGGGCACTTCACTTCACTTCATTCTGTTGTCAATTTCCTTCTCACGTGTTGACCCCCCCTCTCCGAACGTTCAGACTACGCCGGTAGTGAAGGAAAGGCCCTGCTGATGACCGCCGAATCTGCGCTGGCCAAGTCCTGCTACTCCACCATCGATTGGAAGATATCCGAGGACACCACGGTGAGATTCCAGTTTCGTGTCGTCGCAAGCGTCGGCTTCTCGTCGCTCACCCTCTAACCTCCAACCCCGCAGGTCATGGACATGCTCAAGCAAATGGTCGCCAACAACATCGGAGCCATGGCAGTCACGGACGCCAGCGGGAAGGTCGTCGGGGTAGTGAGCGAGAGGGATTACCTGTCCAAGGTTGCCTTCCTCGGCAAGACCAGCGACTGCACCAACGTCAAGGAGATCTGCACTTATGGCTTCTCCAACCTCGTGACCGTGTCGCCCCAGAATCCCATCGAGCGTTGCATGGAGAAGGTGAGGAGCGAAGCTAGTACGTAGGGAGCGTGATTACATTATAGTTGAATACGGGATCACGGCGCTCATCAGCTCTAGTTTATATGCATCACGTTCTCAACGTCAACGTCAACGTCAACGTCAACTTCTTTACTAACTCGTCGCTTCGCTTCACTTCGGAAGATGCTCGGACGTGACGTCCGCCACCTCCTCGTCCGGGATGGAAAGGAGTCGGAGAACATCATAGGCCTCATTAGTGTCAAGGACATCGTCAAGTGCACACACGAGAAGACGAAGGCGCAGATGAACAGGCTCGAGGACATTATCACGATGAAGAACATTGCCGATTCAGCCGTCTAAACTTGAAACCTTGAATGGGAATGAAAAAGGGGAGTGAACAGGAACATATGGGGAAATAGGAATACGCGGTGAATTTTGATTTGCATTTGAAAAGATACTTGCCCTAAACCATTTCACTTCTACGCCTTCTTCACTTTCTTCGCATTATTTTGCCCTGCTCCGTCGTTCTTCAAGTACCAACTCAAAAAGAAGGAACCCCAGACCACCTCTGACAGCCCAATTGCCTTGGTCAGCGGGCCCTCCTCCCCAGCGACGGAAATGAACCCAATCATCAGCGCCGTCTGGAGCTTCAAAATTCCAAACAGCAGCACCATCTTTGTCGGCAACCTGCACCCGCTGACTCCGTGAATCATGTAGAGAACTCCGGCGACGGCCACGACAGTCCAGATGGTCTGGTCCCATAGGTCCGTGAAGCGCTTGTTCCCCTGCAAGAAATTCAGCCCGGTCTCGCAGAGAGGAGAATCTACTATCGAGCACGATGCCTGCAACGAGAGCGTTCAAGACGTTAGAAACGGCGGAAAACGTTGCCTCCCAGTTGCACACTCTCACTTCTCACCTTGAGAAGGGCCTCTGGCATTGACGGAGAGAAACCTAACAGTGCCGCACCAGAGGTCGACGGCTGCTTCGCATACCAGAAGAACCAAGATTGCGAGAGATTAGATACGCTGGCAGCCACGAAGAAGCCGCTCCATCTCAGCCACCAACATGCCCCAACCACGTTGAACAATGTGGGTAAAATGAAAGCGAACGTTAGCTTGAAAGGCACCCCCAGGCAGGCGATCCTGTACAGCGAGCTGTCTTCCGGGGACGCATCCGTCACAGCAGCAGCGAACAAGGCACCGTTCTCAACGAAATCGCCGAGAAAAGCCAGAAGAACCGACAGCATCATCATGACGTAAATGGGAGAAGTGGCCTTGGCCTTGAAGCAGACTCTGGAGACAAAGGCGCATGTAATGGCGAGGAAGAAGAAGCCTATGTACGTGCCAAACAAAGTGTCAAACATCCGAGCTTGCATGTACACGCCCTTTGGAGCCTCTGATGCCCACATAGGCACAAGGGCCTTGGCGTGGTCCACGCAAGCCTGATGGTCCCAAACACCACCCTCCCATACAACTGCCAGGTTCTGGAACACGACGGGGTAGGTGGATACATCCGCGTTACGGGCAATGTGGGAGTCGGGAAGCAACGAAAAGACCAGGTGCTCCGGAGGGAGGGAGACGGAGGGATTGGCGATCTTGACTTCATGGCGCAGGTTTTTGCAGATGAGGTTCAAGACAAAGAGGAACATTGAGAGGTAGGCGTAAGCTGCTGTGACCCAAACAACGGACGACGATTTCTCGTAGAAGAATTTAAACATGCTTGAAATGCAAGGTAAAACTGACATGATTTGCACCTTTGGAGAATCGATCAATCACCTGGAATTTTATACAGCTTAACCCAAACAGGTAATTCCTTTGAACATCAAATCTGTCGCCATATTTTCTTCCGAGAATCCCCCCGTCTCACAAATTCCCTCTCACTTTCGACTAAATCCAATCTGACAACTCTTTTTCTCTCAGAGCTTCCTCTCCTCTGCCAACTCATTCACACAGTAGTCACCCCGTCAACACCATGTTAAAAAAGAGCCTTCTCTTATTTTCAGCCGCCTGTGCCAGTGCCAGCGCCGAAAGCGTGAGCGTTTACTTCGGAAACGGTTGCTTCTTCGACCAACAGCACACCATGGTGACCAGGTTCGAGAAGCTGCTGCTGAAGCGCTCAGGTTCTGACGTTACTTCGGTATCTGCCTACGCCGGCGGGGACTCGTCGTCGTCAGACCTTTGTTACCACAACGAAGGGGAAGTCGAAGACTACGGGAAACTGGGCCACGCTGAGGTTGTTGAGCTTTTTATCCCTGATGACAAATCTCTTAAGGATGCAGCGAAGGTGTTCTTCGAGGACTTCACGCAGCTTGCACCCGGGCAATGGACGCGACAGGACGTGTTTGATTTGGGACCCGAATACAGGGCTCTGGTGGGAATTCCCGGCGGCGTTTCCGGCCCGTACTATTCTGCTATCGTTGAAGCAAACTCTGAAGTCCACAACCTAAATTTAAAAGAAGGACAGGGCGGAGACGACGACACCATCGACACTGGCGTTGTGTGGGTGATGGATTCGCTCAAGTTTCCCGCGTACCAGGCCGAAGTTTGCCTGCAGTTTTCAGATGACAATCCGGCGTTTTCCGAACCTTACAGTGAGAAGTACCACAGCCTTAGGGACGCCTTGTTCGAGGAGGGAACGCTGAGGAACACGACTTGCCCCACGAACTATATTTGCTAAACAAAAATAACACGAATAGCCCCCATTATCTAAACAAATTTCAAGTTTAGTTCCCCCCGATTTCCTCAAGCGACTTCCCCTTCGTCTCCTCCACTCTGAACTTGCTGAACACTCCGCTAGCTGCGCACATACCCGCGAACAGCCACAAGCAGTTCTCCGTCCCGATCTTACTCTGAACCACCGGAAAGTAGAGCGTCACGAGCGCGTTGAAAGTCCACTGGGCAAATATGGACGTCGACATACCTGCGAACGAGGCGTACCGATGAGTTAGATTTTTTTTGTTTTTTTGACGAGCCGGTCGCACTTTTCTCACCTATACTCCTGTACTTCTGGGGGAAAACTTCGCTGCTGAGAATGCTAGGTATCGGGCCGAGGCTCAAACAGAACGTCACGCCGTACACCATGATGCTTGCGACGGCGATACCTCCCCTCAAAGCGCTACCGGGTTGGAGGTACCTGAAGACGAGGGCGAGGGAAACGAGGGAGGCTGACATCACTGGAGTGAAGGTGGTGAGGAGCTTCTTCCTCCCCATTTTGTCCATGAGCTTCGAGGCTAGGATCAGGGCCGGGATCTTCGGGGAGTACGCTATGATGGTGGAGAGCATCGAGGCGGCGTTCGGGTCGGGGAGGAGCTTGGAGGTGAGGGAGGACACGCCGGCCTCGCGGAGGATCAAAGGGGTGAAGTAGACGATGGCGTTGATGCCCGCGAGCTGCTGGAAGGCCTGGAGGGCGACAACCGTGACGAGCTTGCCGCGGGCAATCTTGTTGTTGAGGAGATCGGAGAGGGTGGCCTGTGTGGTGACCGAGGAGCGAAGCGACGAGTCAGAATGTTAGAAAGCAGCGGTGATATTGAGAGGAGACTGAGCGAATAAACGAGCGCCTCACCTCTTCCTTCTTTTGGTGCTTGGAAGCTTGGGCTTCAGCCTCCACGGACTTCAGGATCGACTTGAACTCGACGTCCACGTCCTTGGTTTTCCTGATCGACTCCAAGTTGCTGCGACGAGCGAAGCGACGAGTTAGAACTGCGCGAAGGTTGACGGCAGTCTGTAGTTTTTCCTCACCTCCTCGCCTCCTCCAACCTCCCCTTCCCCGCCAGCCACCTCGGGCTCTCCTTCAACCCAAACACCCCCACCATCATCGCGAAACTCGGCACAGCCGCCATCCCCAACATCCACCTCCAACACCCTCCGCAAAACCTCAAAATACACAAATCAACCGCATAACTAACCAGAATCCCACTGCTAATCATAAACTGCGGAAAAGTAGCGTACCTCCCCCTCTCCTCCTTCGGGCTAGTCTCGCTAACATAAAGAGGCACGGCGGTACTCACAGCCCCCATAGCAATCCCAGCAATAAACCTAGCGCATATAAGATAATTAGCCGTCGGAGAATACCCGCTCAATCCCGCGCTCAACATGAACAGAACGCTTGAAATTTTTAGAGTTGGTACGCGGCCTTGTTTCGTTAGGATTTGAGGGGTTATTACTGAGCCTAGTATGGCGCCGAAGGTGCAGGCTGTGACGATTAGGCCGATTTTTAAAGGGCGGGATCCGAGATTTAAGGCTGGGGTTAGGTAGAGGAGGGCGCCGGCTATTACGCCGGTGTCGTAGCCGCCGATTAGGGAGGAGAGGGAGGAGGAGAGGATGTAGGAGGGGGGGAAGACGGAAGGGGAGGAGGGTTTGGGGATTGAACCGCCGCCGGTTAGACCGCCGGTTAGGGCTTTGGTTGTTAGGGGGGGGAGCCTGTTACTGTACGGGTCGTTTGGGGTTGATTTTGATTTTGATCTGAGGGAGGTTGAGGTGGAGGAGTTTAGGGGAGACGTCTTGGAAGCTGAAGGTGTTTGTGGAAGAGAGAAGGAGGAGACAAGAGTCGTCAACAGAAGAAGGAGATACATGTACATGTACAAGGACTTCATACTGCTGTGAGTGTAACCCTAACCCTGTGTGCAGTGTGCAGTGTGCAGTGTGTAAAGTACAGTGCAAGTGTGATCTATACGCATTGTACCGTGTTAGTGTATCGTGTTAGCAAGAGATGAGCAAGAGATGAATGTAGATCGGCACCATCGACGGCACCATCGACGAGCTCGTATAATTTCTTAAAAACAATTTCAAACGATTTTTAGACAAATTCATCCACTTTGGATAAAATTTTCACCATAACTTCGGCAATAAAGTGCAGCGATATCGCTCACCGTGTGCGTATATATGGTAAAAAAAGGGCACAAAGTTGAGAGTGAAAACAATGAAGGTGAAGCTGGGAAATAAAGCGACCAAAGCAAGCACAATTGTGGCACATTCGTGGCACAATCGTTGCTTGCATGAGACAAAAAACCACAATGTGGAGGTAATATAGACGACCAACTGCCACTGTATCTACTCAAACGACGAATAAAATGCATTTTGGGCCTCTCTTTTCGGCGTCGGCATCTTTCAGCTCAACGGAATCTCTTCCATTCATTCTACACGCGAGGCGAGGCTCATCTATAGCATCATATAGCGCCACCTTTACTCACTCTCTCTCATCTCAGAATCTCCCCCCTTGCCTTCCTGGTGTTCCTCCTCTTCCGACCGTTGTACTCCTTTTCCGTCCCCTCCTCCCCCTCCAATAATCATCCCTCCAATAATCATCGTCTCCACCGGACTCTCCTCCCCTCTCTCCCTCCCCCCCCCCTACTCTCCTCCACCCTCTCCTCCCTAAACCTCTCCCCTTACACTCCCACCCCCCTAACCTCCGGCTTCTGCAACGCAGTCTACCTAATCCACTCCCCCTCCAAACCCCCCACAGTCTGCAAGCTCTTCTCCCCCATGGCAAAAAAGCGCGGCCTAAACCTAGGCGCAGTCGACAAACTATCCTCCGACCTTAAAATAGGTCCAAACGTTTTATACGTAACGAACGAAATCGTTGTGTCTGAATACGTACAAGGTGTTACGTTAGAAGAGAAAGACGTGCATGGTGTTAACGGTAGATTCGGTGATGGTAGGGGATTATGTTGTGAGGTTGGTGGGTTGATAAGTAGGTTTCATAATTTGAAGGGGAGGGAAGGGGTTAGGGAGAGGGTTAAGGATAGCGGAGGTTGGAAGTATAGTTTGGAGAGGTGAGATTGTTTTCTTTCAAATAATAAATAAAAACAATTACACACGTTCGATGCGATCGTTTTTTGATGAACGTTCTAACTCCCGTTTCAAGAATGGCTAGCATGGTCTCAGAGAATCTTTCCCTCGAATCCCGCGTTTCACTCCAACCTGGTACCTTACGTACTGAGGTATCAAAAATAATACAAGTCCTAGAAAGGACCATGGAAGAGGAGAACGTTGTTCTATGTCACGGAGATTTAAAGGTAAAAAAACCATAACAATAAACGACGTTTTATTTAAGTTTTCTAACGCAATAACAATCCAACGGCTCTTCTCAGCCAAGTAACGTAATGGTCTCAAAAACCTCCGACAAAAAAATCTCAGCGAAGCTAATAGACTTCGAACTCTCAGGAGTAGGATGGAGAGGTTTCGACCTCTACAAAATGTTCAGAACACGCGGCGAAGGCAGTGTTCAAAATATGAAAACGTTCGTTGAGTCTTACCTTGACTGCGAGGGAGAGTGTGAGGTGGAGTTGACGGAACTTTTGGTTGAGGAGGCGACGCTTTTTGAGCCTGTTACTTGGTTGGAGGCTGGGGTCTTTTTTCTATACGCGATTGGGGAGGGGAGGGATGACCTCACGAATAAGGAGATTGTGGAGTGGGAGAAGGAGATGGAGGAGCTGGCTAAGGACAGGATCGGAGAGTATATGAGGGCCGTTGAAGGGTGGGAGGGGAGGGTCGAGGAATGGAGGAAGAGGGTCAACGAAATCAAAGGACGGCTAAATTGAAAATTAGAGCTTTATTATTATTCATTAAAAATCGCCCGGGGGCTTGTTCGGTTTCGGCTTCTTCTACTTCGTCCTAGGCAAGCATATCCCCGGCCTTTACGTGATCTACATCTTCCTGGTCGCTTCAACGATTGTTGGCTAGCTTTGCTTCTCCACGATCGACTCTATGATATTTGCCAATCTCACTCCTCCCTGAGCCAACCTCTTCTCAATAACTTTCCTACTCGAAGCTACGTACTCCTCCTCTACAGTGTACTCATCATGAATCAAGTTTCCGCTCGCATCTAGATACGAGTACTCCATCGCCATATCGACGGACTCCTGCCCCCACTTTTCGCTGCATTGCTTCTCCCCAATCACATCACACTTCCAACCCTCGACTTCGTCCTCAAAGTCAGTTTGAAGCAAGGATAGAAGGTAACCTCCGTAGGAGGCAACGTCTCCATTGAACTCTTCGGACATGACGTTCTCGATGATCCCGAAGTCCCATATCTGGTGCAGGCTGAACTCTGATCCCTGGTCAGTGACGTCGTAGTGAACGGGCTTGATGGTGTTGCCCCCCTTGTCACTGTCCTTGGCGCAGTGCAAAGGCTGGTGAATATCTCCAAGGAAATGGACAAGAAACCTTAGGTCGTCGTAGGCAGACGTAGAGTCCAGCCGATTAAGGGTCCGGCTGGTGTAGCTGAGACGAGGGAGATATTTCATGTTAGAACGTCGTCGGCCTTAAGTCGTCATGAACTACTCACTTGTTGACGGCGCCAGAGACGCACATGTCGTTGGGGCAGTCTCGGGAAGGGACGAAGACGCACGAATCTGAGGAGCACGACTGGACGTTGATGAAGTGGAGAGGCATCGACCAGGGTTCTGATTTCGTTACTTTGTCGGCCCAGTTCGCGACCTGCAACGTATAGAAATTTGTTAGACCATGGCTAAGCTAAGCGCTCTTCCACCTTTACTCACATCCATAAGCGTTTCATTCCCCAGGATCTCCTGAAGAAAGGAAGTTGCGTTCCCATCACTGAGGAGACTGTCGGCCAAATGACCCACTAAACGATGCCCCGCGCTGCCCCACCCCACGCTGGGCTGAGGTTTCGAGGCCACAAGAACAAGAACAAGAATGGTGGCAGGGAAAAAATGATTAAACAACATGGTTGCGGGACTGTTGGGGGAGAGGGTGTGGATAGGCAGTCACAGAGAGTAAAAAAGACAGGTCGACTTTAATGCGGTCCGCAGGTAATTTTGAAGTGGGTTTCTAATCTTTCCTCTAGCTGCTCCATCAGCTTTCCCTGCAAATCATCAGACATCACTTTCTTTCCATGAGATTTTTATTAGTCGTTCTGCTAATAGCGACCGCAACATGGGGCTTCGTGCCGATGTCCGTTCCGAGAATACAAAAATCTTACCTCACCTCGGCCGCTGTAGGAGGAGAGGAGACGTCCAGCACCGAGGGATCAGAGGGCTCGCCTAAGAGGAGGTTCACTCCATCACCAGGAAGGAGCCCGAGGCGCAAAGATGACGGCAGAGGCGAGAGAAAGCCTGGCGACCGAGGACCTGGAAATAGGTGAGCATTCAACACGCAACACGCCGCGCAACACTACACACAGCACCAGAGACCCTACTGTGGTCGGAGGAGCCGATGTCGCAAAGGGTTTCTCGCCCTCAAAGCCTTTCACAAATCAGCACAACCCTAACACATCAGCACAACGACGCGCAGGGGACCTGGAGGGCCTAGAGGGCCCAGGGGCGAGGGCGGGGAGCGAGGCGAGAGGGGCGAGAGGGGGAGTTATAGGGGAAGGGCAGGAGGTCCTGGCGGCCAGGGTGGAGGAGGTCCAAGGAGGAGTGCACCTCGTGGCCCGATGATGAAGTTGGAGAACCCGATGAAAGTCAGGCGAATTAAAGCCACCCCTCCTCCGCGCGCGGGCGGAGACCGTGATCAGCGTGGCGGCCCTCGCGGCCCCGGCGGTCCCCCCGGCCGTGGCGGCCGCCCTCAGGGCAATTCCAACCCCAACACCCGGCAAAACACCAACACCCCGGCTTGGGCCCAGGCCCCTCCCCCCCCCGGAGACGATGCCGGGGCCAAGGGAGGGGTCGCCAAGAGGTTCGGCACCGCACCGCCCAAGAAGAAGGTGAGTCGCTTGAAGCTGGGAATGCCTTAAGTCGTGGCCGACTTTTATAATTCTAACTCCAACATCAACACCAACACCAACACTCATCATCGCAGGCCGACTACGACAAGAAGAGGAGCACTCCCTTGAGGGTCGGGAAGCGCAGAAACAATGTCGACAAGATGAAGAGGCGCGGCAGCCTCAAGAAGAGGAACAGAATGAGCAAGGAGGAAAAGGACCAACTCCGCATGGAGCAGAACAAGGTCACTCTGCCCGACGAGGAGAATCTGGGCATGGATAAGATCGCCGAAGCCTTGGACTGCAAGATCGGAGAGGTGGTGAAGTTTTGTTTTAGGTGAGGGTTGCTGGGGCTGGGGCTGAGAATGCGATAAGAGCAACCTGCACAAAATTCTAACTCGTCGCTTCGCTCCTCGTTCGCTCCTCGTTCGCTCCTCGTTCGCTCCTCTACTCGCTCTTCGACTCGCAGCGATTTAGGAATGCTGGTCACCGCGAACGGCCAGGTCGACAGGTCGACGGCCGTGAAGATTGTCGAGGGCTTTGGCAAGATTGTGGCCGACGAGGACGACGAGGATGACGAATATGACGAGGACGAGGACGAAGAGGAGTACGACTACGAGACGGGCCTTGCCTGGGACGAGGACGAAGACGACTCTCTTGTCACGAGGCCCCCCGTCGTTACCGTGATGGGACACGTCGACCACGGAAAGACGAGTCTGTTGGACTACATTCGATCGAGCACTGTGACCTCAGGGGAGGCCGGCGGTATCACGCAGCACATCGGAGCCTACCAGATCAACAACGAAGGCGACCCGATCACCTTCATCGACACCCCCGGCCACGCCGCCTTCAGCGACATGAGGAGCAGAGGAGCCAACATCACCGACTTGGTAATTCTGGTGGTCGCCGCTGACGACTCCGTCAAGGAGCAGGTAAGAAGAAGAAGAGGCATACTTCACCACCGCTCCTCAATTCTAACTCGTCGCTCGCCGCTCGTCGCAGTCCTCCGATTCTATCCGCTGCGCCCGCGACGCCGGCTGCCCCATCATCGTCGCCGTTAACAAGTGCGACCTCGAGACTGCTGATCCCACGAAGATCAAGACCGAGCTCACCCAGCACGACGTGCTGGTCGAGGAGCTCGGAGGCGACGTCCTCTGCGAGGAGATCTCCGCCAAGACTGGAGCCGGAGTCCAGGCGCTGCTCGATAAGGTCAAGCTGCAGAGCGAAATTCTCGACCTGAAGGCGAACCCGGATAGGGACGCCGTAGGCGTCGTCGTCGAGGCTAGGGTCGAAAAGGGCTTGGGCACCGTCGCCACCGTTTTGGTCAACAAGGGAACGCTGAAGATCGGCGACCCCTTCATTGCTGGCTCTGCGTCCGGCAAGGTCAGGGCATTGCTCGGAGACGACGGCAAGACGCGCTTCCAGGAGGCCTTGCCCTCGACGCCGATCAAGGTGGTGGGATTCGACGGCGTGCCCAGCGCCGGAGACCTCTTCATCGTCGCCGAGGACCAGGACACGGCGAGGGAGCTGGCCGAGTCCCGCGCCCGCATCGCGCGCGAGCAGTCGAGCACGACCTACCAGCAGGCCCTCCTCGGCAACGTAGCCGACCTCATCGCCAACGGCATCGGCGGCCGCAAGAACCGCAAGGAAATGTCCGTGGTGATTAAGGCTGACGTCCAGGGCTCCGCCGAGGCCCTCGCCCGCGCGCTCGGGGAGCTCCGCATCGAGGACGAGGAGAGCGAGGTCGTCGTGAAAGTCATAGTTAGCGAGGTCGGAGACGTCACCCGGCAAGACATCACCCTAGCCAGCATCAGAAAAGACACAACCATTATCGCCTTCAACGTGGCGGCTAATATGGCAGCGATGGAGGAGCAGAGGCTCACGGGCGTCGAAGTCGGATACTACAATATCATCTACGACGCCATCGATAGCGTGGAGAGCCGAATGCAGGAAGTCCTCAGTCCGACACCCGAAGGCGAATACAAGGGCAGCGCGCTGGTCCAGGAAGTCTTCAACATCGGCGGCACGGGTAACATCGCAGGATCGAAGTGCCTCGACGGAAGAATCAAGAAGGGGGCGTTGGTCAGGGTCATGCGCGGGGACAAGATTCTGATCGAAAGCAAGGTCAAGACGCTGAGAAATTTGAAGGAGTTGGTCGACACGATCGACGAGGGGACGGAGTGCGGAATTGGATTGGAAGGGTTTGAGGAGTTTGAGGTTGGGGATATCATTGAGTGCTATGAAGAAGTTTAAAGAGCTATTTTAGTTTTGATAAATAACTGTTTTTCTTTTAGGTTTCATTCTCATTTCCCATGAATAATCGCAAGGGAGGAGCTCCTCCGCTGATGATAATTTCATCCCCCAACTCGAGCTCGTGAAACAAGTGGCTGCCGTCCAAATATATCCTCCCCTCCAAACTGCACAAGGAGCGGAGCGACGAGTTAGTATTAAAAATCGGCATATATTGGTATTGATGACGCTTGCAGCCTCTCATCTTCTCACCTGTTCCACCTCAGATGCAGCCTGCTCCTCGGGTTAAGCATCCCCGCGCTTCTATCGATAATATCCTGGCTCTCCCCCTTCTCAATCAAATGCTCCCTAATCAAATACTGCAGCTGAGGGCTGTCCCACTTCATCCTCGTCCCCCCAGCCGCACTCATCGCAGCCGATGAACCCGTTGATGTACTCACCCACATCCCCGAACTCCAAGCATTGAAGCTCTTCTTCACCTCGAAAATCTCACCGCCCACACGAGTAGTGTCGCCGTAGAGACGCTTCCGGACCTTCCCGTCAGTCAAGGGAGCGGAGTCGCGAATCTGCTGGAGCCAACCCATCCTGAAACGGGATACGCTCGCGGGAGTAGGGTGAGCCACGAGGATGTCGTTGAGACACGGGACTAGGTGCGTTTCTGAGAACGCCGACTTCACTGTTATGGAGATGCGGTTGCGGGACTGGGGTTTAAGGTCGGAGTGGAGGAGCGAGTGGACGCCGGACTTTAAGGAGTTGCTACCGAACATGCAGAGGGCGCCGTGGGAACGTCGTTCGTCTTGCTTCTTCTCGACGTCAGTCTCGGAGGGGGTGGTTGGGTCAGAGTTTATGCCGCAGAGCGGTATAGTACCCGCGTCAAGGAAGTGGCTAGAGGACAGGACCGTGCCGTCGCCCCCCACGGAGATCAGAAGGTCGATGTCGTGCAGGTGCTGCCGGTCGAGGTCCACGCGGTTGACGCATTTGAAGGACACGTCCTCGGATTTTAGAATGTCTATTAGGTCCGTTACGCAGGACTTGTGCGCGTTGTACCGCGATTCTGCGAGGTTTGTGAGGGGTGAGAGGGTGGGGGTGAGGAGGGCGTGGAATCAAGCAATGCGTTTCGTTGCAAATCGAGTCTTGAATGACAATGAAAGATTAGCGAGCCTCGCCCAAGGCATCTTCACAACCCAACGTCACTCACCTAACCTCTTCCAACGAAGGGCCTTCGGAGCCTGCCCTCGGAGCTTCAGCTGGCTATAGGACTCGAAGGCGGTCTGCTTTATAACCAGGAGGATATTCTTGAAGCGCGTCATACAGTACAGCAATGCTGATAGCAATGCTGTAAGGGTGGATTAGAGTAGGATTGGAAAGAGGGAGAGGTTGGTCGAGTCTATGGGCGGTCGTTATTCGTTTTTATCGGCTTGCCGTACGTTATAGTGAGTGAGAGTGATACTCGATACTCAGAATTGTGCAGAATTTGTAAGCTTAGCGTGTTTTATAGGCGTCCGATGATTTCAGAAACGTCCGCTCCTTTTTCCAGCAAATAATATTGCTCATCATAGCATCAGTTTCTCTATTGCTCACTAAAACAGGTAACGCAGTCTATTGGAATTAATGCGAGGAGTATAAAATTACCGTTTAGACACCATTCATACCCTCGGAGTACGCCAATCGGTCTTCTTTGAGCCTCAAGAAGTGTACATGCTGTACTTTTGCAGTTCCCGATCTGATTTCCTCTTCTCCTTCATCTCCTGACCGACATTACGCAACGTTATATCATCGGTCACATCAAACAATGTCGAAAAATACGACAGTCGTCACCACCTCAAAAAACAGTCGCTCTAACTCACCCGTAAACAAATCTACTGCTCCTCATCAAATCTCCCCATCATCCGTGCCTTGACACTTGCCTTCCGCATGACTCAGAATTAAAAAACTCAAACGTCAACCAGCCAAATTCCAAATAAAACGCCAACACCCCAATGCTGTCCCTGAAACATACCCTTCGGGTCGCCCCCCGCTGCCTCTCCGCCACTCCCCTCCCCTCTTCCACCCTCCCCACCCGCACCTTCCTAACCAAAATGGCGTACAACGCTTCCAAATCCGTCATGCCTCCGATCAGTCAAACTGAGCAGGTCGCCCTCGGCTGCGGCACCATCGGTTTCGACAAGGAGATCTTCACGGGTAGTCCGAGTCTGAAGTCTCTTATTGATACTTATCAGCCCAAGTTGACTGAAGAGGAGCAGAGGTGAGAGGGCGAGGGAAGGGAAGGAGAGATGAGCAAAGGAATAACGTTAATTCCGTACATTAATTCCGTACATTGTGTCATGTCACTATCATTCGATATCTTCAATACACAATTCTAACGTCGTCGCTTCTCTCCTCAACTCAACTCTTAGCTTCCTCGACAAAGAATGCAACGAACTCTGCTCCCTAATAAACGACTACGAAGTAACAACCAAAAAGGACTTCACAAAACCCGTCTGGGACTACATGCGCACCGCCGGTTTCTTCTCAATGAAAATCCCAAAAGAATGGGGAGGCAAAGGTTTCTCAACCGCATGCGTTTCGGCTGTACTAGTAAAACTTGCTACGCATTGTACGGACGCGAACGCTACCGTTGCAGTACCTAATTCTTTAGGACCGGGGGAGTTACTTGTTAGGTATGGGACGGATAGGCAGAAGGAATATTTTCTTCCAAAGCTTGCGGATGGAACTTTGATACCGTGTTTTGGGTTGACGGGGCCGCATTCGGGGAGTGACGCGACGAGTTTGATTGGATCGAGCGGGGTTGTTGAGGAGAGGGAGGGGGTTTTGGGTGTTAGGGCAAGTTTTAAGAAGAGGTATATTACTTTGGCGCCGGTGGCTGGGGTGGTTGGAATCGGTTTGGATTTGAAGGACCCGGACAACCTGCTGGGGGGGAAGGGGGAGGAAGGTTTCACCGTCGCGCTCTTGGAGAGGGGTCATGAAGGGCTTGACATGGGCCCGAGGCACATTCCGCTCAACTCGGCTTTCATGAACGGGACCGTCGAGGGGGAGGACGTTTGGATACCCATGGAGAGGTGAGGCGCTGCGAGGACGATGTGCAGGACGGAGCCAACATTATTTCTAACTCTTTGCTTCCCTCGCCGCAGCATCCTCGGAGGGCAGGAGAGGGCCGGCTTTGGATGGCACATGTTCGTCGAGTGCCTCGCGGAGGGCAGGGGAGTGAGGTGAGACATTACGAGGAGCGACGCGATGAGCTCGGAACGATTTGATTCTGATCCGCTACGCAAATTTAACACATGAATGTCAATCTTCATGCTCGTCACTTCGCTCGTCGCAGCCTTCCCGCTGGATCCATCGGAGCCGCGAGGAGCGTCGCGTCTGTCGTCGGCGCGTACACCAGGGTGCGCAAGCAGTTCAAGGTTCCTATCGCCGAGTTCGGTGGCATCCAGGAGGCCCTGGCCGACGCCGCCTCCGACGGCCTCGTCTGCATCGCCGGAGGAGACCTCATGAACGCCATCGTCGACAACCACGAGGCTCCCATGGTGATCTCCTCGATCATGAAGCAGAACTGCACGGAGAGGGGACGCCGCATCGTCGAGAAGGGCATGGACATCGCCGCCGGTTCGGCCATCTGCCGCGGAGACAACAACTACATGGCCCAGGCTTACATGAGCCTCCCCATCGCCATCACCGTCGAGGGCGCCAACATCATGACTAGGTCGTTCCAGGTCATTGGACAGGGCCTGACCCGCTGCCACCCCCACATGCTGGAACTCATCTACAGCCTCCAGAGCGACGAGCCCGACGCCGTCGACAAGTTCGGCACCCAGCTCAAGAAGGTCATCGGCCACGGTGCGGAGAACTTTGCGCTCAGGTGCGGCACTTGTTGGGAACTCGCACAGCGTTCCGACCCTTTCTTCGCTACGCCATTCTAACTCGTTAACTCCAACCTTCACATGACTCGCTACTCTCGCTACTCTCGCCGCAGCATCGGAAGGGGAATCAAATCGTCCTTCCAGGTCAAGACGAGAAGCAAGGACGCCTACAAGCACGGCGACAAGCTTCTTCAACACCACGAGGACCAGCTCCTCCGCCTGAGCGCCAACTTCGCCCTCACAGCCGATCTTTGCTTCACCCTCGGCGGAAAGCTCAAGTTCGAGGAGCTCCTCATGGGACGCCTCGCCGACGCCATGGGCGCCATCTTCCTCGGATACTCCACCCTCCACTTTTACCACAACAACCGCGGCCTGGAGGGCCTCGAGGCCGTCACGGAGCACGCCATGCTCAGGCTCGAGAGGGAGGCGCAGCAGGCCCTAGAGGCCGCCCAGCAGAACTTCCCCGGACCCCTCGGAGGCGTCGCCAGCGGCGTCATGGGACTCGCTTGCTTCCCCCTCGGAGGCTTCACGAAGCCCTACAAGCCCCCTAGGGACGAGCTTACCAAGGAGGTCTCCAACCTCTTCACCAAGCCCTCCGAGATAAACTCCATGTTCACCGAGCTCATCTACACCGCCCCCGAGGGCGAGCGCCACCAGATCAGCGAGCTCCTCCGCGCCCTCCCCCTCGTTTGCGAGGCCGACGCCATCGCGTCCGCCTGCAGGAAGGAGAATCGGGAGCCCACCGCAGACGAGCAGGCCACCCTCTCCAAGGCCGAGGCCGTCCGCGACAAGCTCATCCAGGTCGACGTCTATGAGCACGCGACGGAGGAAGAGGCGCAGCCGGGGTATGTCCGCCCGGCCATCCAGGGCACTGAGGAGATGTTCAGCACTTCCGATGTCAAGAACTTTTCCAAATACGCATGAAGAAGAAAAGATAAAAAAAAGAAGAAATTTTGAGGGAGGGGTGAAGGAGGATAGTGATGATGAAAGGGAATTTTTAGTAGGAAGGAGGAGAGGGGACGAAAGGGAAGGAAGTCACATTTTCCTTTTGACATAAACTAAAACTAAAACGTCTTTTTTCATTCCCTAGTTTCCAACATGTACGTGTCACAATATCAGAACGAGGGTTGTCTTTTGGCTGGCTTAAGCGTATTAACATGGAAAGGCTAGACAGGGCCGCCGTGCAAGCATCGGAGCTTCCACCCTTCGCCGCGAAGGCACTGCAAACGGCGCCCTGGAAATCGTGACTAGAGTTGTCGTAGAGCTCGTCGTCAATGACGATCCAGGGAGTGTACTGGTGGTCGACAGGGGTAAGTTCACTGTTCTTGACCTGGAGGTCCCAGGCGCGGTCGGCATCATCATGACACTCCTTGATAACGTCGAAGTCCAAGTTAGAACTCTCGGCGCACTCCTGGAAGGTTTTGTCCTGAGACATCTTGAACTGCGTGGGTACGGCGGCAATGCAAGCGACGAAGGGCAAGAAATCAGCCTGGTCGGGGTAGATGTCGATGACGCACTGCTCGTACGAGTTCGCGAAGCACTCAGTGTCGCCGTGCTGACAGGTTACGGTCTTGGCGTCCATGTCGATCTTGGCGTTTCCGTAAGGCACGTAGGTGACCTTCATGATGTCATTCATGCCCGGGGTGTTGGCCGTGGGGAGGAGGTAATCCGTAACGAACCCTTCGCAGGCCGGGCAGAGAGCCTCAACGCAGACGAGGACTTCACTGTGGGGGATTTGGGGGGGGGGAAGGGTTAGGGCGAGATGAAGTGATTGAGAGATGATTACGCTAGACTTGGGCCCTTCAAAACTGGTGTTTAGGGCGAGATACAGAGATTGAGAGATGATTACGCTAGACTTAGGCCCTTCAAAACTGGTGGGGGGAAGGTGCAGTGGCGGCGGTCCGATGGATTGAAGATCATTAAAGAAGAGAAAGGGGCGTAGAGGATCACAAATTTAACTTACACAGGGTCCGTAGCAATGGCACCGGAAACAGTGGCTAGCATCAGTGCGGAAGAAAACTTCATGTTGAGGAATGATGGAGAAATGTGGAACATCCCAATCAGACCACAGGACTTTGAAGTTTGTACAATGAAATTCCTCCTGATCGCCCTCAGCTCCGTCGCAGTCGTCACAGCCAGCGATGATCACCTGAAACTTCCTGCGTGAGTACCCCGCACCCCCTTGCACGCCCTTGCTCCTCCCTGTGCATCAATTTGATACATGTTTCAACCTCGATTCCGTTAACTCATCGCTTCGCTCCTCGGCTCCCTCCACAGCCACAGGCAGGAGGTGATTGACCAGATCAACCGCCCAGGCTCTACCTGGAAGGCCGGGCCCTCCAGCCGTTTCATGAACGCAACCCTTGCCGATGTTGCTGCCCTTTGTGGATCTGACCTCACGATAGACCCTGCGTTGCAGCCTGCCGCTCACCTCGAGGACTTCGTCGGGGATGTCCCCGACGAGTTCGACGCTACCACTGGCTTTCCCGGTTGCGAAGACGTGATCAGCCGTGTGCGCGACCAGTCTGCTTGCGGCTCTTGCTGGGCCTTTGGTTCCACTGAGGCCTTCACTGACCGCCGCTGCGTCGCCTACGGGGAAAAGACTGAGTACGCCGCTGCCGACACGCTGAGCTGCTGCTCCGGGTTGACCTGCGGAGGATCCCGCGGCTGCTCCGGCGGCAACCCCACCTCTGCTTGGCGTTGGTTCGCCTCCGCTGGCGTCACAAGCGGCGGCGACTTCTCCAACGTTGACGATGGAAGTACCTGCAACCCCTACCCGTTCATGGCCTGCAACCATCACGTCGACGGCGACGAGTACCCCGACTGCCCGGAGGACGACTACACCGCGCCCAAGTGCAGCAAAAGCTGCCTCGACGGAAACTTCGAGAAGGACTACGCAGACGACAAGGTCGTTGCCAAGAACTCCTTCACCTTGTCTGGGCCGACGCAGATGATGCAAGAGATCAGCACGAACGGACCAGTCACTGCCGGATTCACTGTCTACGAGGACTTTGTCAACTACCAGTCGGGAGTGTACCAGCACACCAGCTTCAGCAAAAAGCTCGGCGGCCACGCCATCGAGATCGTCGGCTACGGCGTCGAAGATGGAACTCCCTACTGGAAGGTTAAGAACTCGTGGAACGACTCCTGGGGAGATGGAGGTTACTTCAAGATTTTGAGGGGATCCAACGAGTGCGGAATCGAGGGGACCGTCTCTGCCGGTCTCGTTTAAGAAAGGAGAAGAAGAATCACGAGATGAATCGCGCTGATTTGCTCGTTCTTAATTAAATAACACAGAAGAAAAAATATCTGATTGACTAAAACTAAGTTACCCGGGTATTAGATTTCTATAAAGCTTACAAATGTCCAACACCTTCATCCCTCATCCTCACACGTTACAGCAGATGGCTCTTGATCAAGTATCTGTAATGCCTATAAGCTGCGGTGCCTGCCACAAAGACCAGCACGGCCAGGAACATGAACGGTAGCCTCCAGCCTCCGCTGTCGGCGTTCTTCTCGGCAAATTCCTTCATGTTGTCGATCTCGTCCTGGGTGCTTTTCTGCGCCTTATTCACCGTCCTCTGCACCTTCCTGTCCAGCTGCTTTTCTAAGTTGGTTATGCGGCGCTCCATTTTGCTCTCCACTCCGGTCAGGACGGTGGACTCCAAGAGCTTCACGCGGTCCTCCAGCATGTCCTCCTGGTTTTGGAGCTTGCCGATGGTGTTCTCGAGCTTCTCGACGATGCTGGTGAGCTGGTGCTCGAGGTCGTGGACAAGGACCTGCAGGTCATCGGCCGACTCGAAGCTCTCGTGCTGCTCGACGGAGGCCACCTTGGCCTCTGAGTGAGAGCTGTGCACCTGAAGGCTAATGATGTCGTGGTTGTCGGCGAGCTGCCCAGTGGTTCCTGAGATTCCGAACCTGCGAGAAGACGAGATAAGCGATGAGTTAGAATAAAGTAGCGGTGATAATAAACCCTATAACAATTCCGCAGCGACGATCTTACCTAGCATCGCTCAAAAATCCCTTGGGCAGCTGCTTCTTCAAGCCTCCAACAGTGGCGCAAGTCTGCCAGTCGTTGGTTCCGTTGCCGTCCACCTCAACGACGAGGCGATCCTCGTTGTAGAGAAGCCTCAACCTGCTGAGGTTGAAGGTGGAGAAATCGTCCCTGCCCTCGTGGTAGCGCATGCCATCCACATTGCAGCCAAGGACATCCTCGACGCCGATCTCGGCATCTTTTGTGCCGTCGTTGATGAGCAGAGTGACGTCCCTGTGGAGGGAACCGTGCTCAACGTTCTTGAAGGTGTCGATCACAACGGCGATTCCCTCAAACTTGGAGTCCATGCCGTGCAGCTTTCCGTTGGTGGGGCGGGGCGACTTCGTCAACCAGAGGGCGATGCCGTCACCGAAGAGTTTGCTGCCCTGGCCAGAAATGCGGAAGGTCAAGGTTGCCGAGATCTGCGTATATATGCGTGTGCGTGTGTATGTAGGTGTATGCGTGTGCGTGTGTTGTGTGTGTGAGAAAATATAACGCAAGAGCGAAATAAAAGTTTTGGTGTCTCACCTCGCTGTACGGACCAACAACACCCTTGCTCCACAGGGTACCCCGCTTGCTTTGCCTATCAGGAGTCAACCTCACGAAGGTCTTCTTGACATCGGCGTCCCCAGCCATCATGAAGTTGGGAACCATATACTGCCCATTGCGGTCAGTTTCAGTGAAAGGGCTTGAGAAGGAGACATTGTCGAGGAGCTCTGATGTTACAGGAAGGAGGAAAAGCGAAAGGAACGCGAGGAAGCGGAGCATCGTGGGTGGGCTTGGGAGGGCGCGAGTAGTTTGGGCGTGCTGCTTGGGAGGGAGGGGGGAAAATGGGGGGGCATGTGTGGGTTAGTGGAAGTCAGATTTGTGTTGTGGTATCGGTATCGGAGCCGGCGTGCCGGCAAGGGAACTGATGTCTGATGTAAAGTTTTCTTTGGCGAAGAAATTCGGGGGAGGCGAGAGAAAGCCGGGGGAGCGACTTTGGGTATGGGGGGAACGACGAGGCGCGGTGCCATGCATCGTACCGAGGGGGAGGGTGAATCAAAGAAAGTTAAATTGCTTCTCCTCATTGGACACCTTGTCTGATAAAAGGCTGGAGAAAGGGCCGGCCAAAACCTTGTCTGTTCGCAGATTGAATTGAGCGTCCCTTTTTTTTGCTTTATAGGATACATTATATTCCGACTCTCTAAGCTGATTTTGCTGGTTTCCTTTTAGAGATCGAAATAGCTCAAAACAATAGTTGCAAGGCGAAGGGTTAGAAGAGGAATAAGTTGAGCTGTTGTATGGTTTTTACCGGTCACGAAAACGATACTGATGTAGAGGAAGCCCTGAAACCAACACTAGTGGCACCTCCTGGCTTAAAGATAGTCAACAGGGGCGATACACCTACTTCGCCGTCCCCAAACAGGAAGAAGAAAAAGAAAAAGGGTGTGACGAAGGATTCTGAAGGCAATGAACTGACCCTGATTATCCGCGAGCCGTACAAACGCGAGCCGCCAAAATCAGCTGGAGGGAAAGAATGCGCAGCGATGTGTTTGAGTTGCGGACTGACGGGCTATGGGTGCTCTGAGGCTGACTGCCACATATCTCTCTGCTTTGCGAAGACTGACCAACTGAACTGCGTCTGCGGTGTCAATGCGTTGACAGGCTGCTGCTTCTGTTGTCTCTGGCCTGCATGGGCAGAGTGCGTACACAAGGCGTTTGGCGTGGAATGGGGCAAGGAACAAACAACATTTACAACTAGGCGATGAATTTAGATGCGAAATGATATTTGTTTTTTATATGTTACACAAGGGCGATGGCGAACATTCTCTCTTCAACTTGTCCGGACGAAATTGCGCGGATAGACCTTCGTTTGGTAGGCAACTCGACGGTCGTGTCTTGCTGTTGTTGGTGCTCTTTTGCGGTTCGGATTAGCATGGTCATGTTGACCATGGCAGCGACAAGTATGCTAATTCCTCCCACCGCCCCTACGATCCATACCGCGCTGTTCCCGTTTCCTTCAACTCCTAGCCAGCCTAGTAGATAGAGCGAAGATATCGCGGTGACAACCATCAGTCCTCCTTGTATCTGCTGCCACCACTTCAAATCCTTCAACGAAGCGATTGATGAGAGTCCCCACGCCGTTTCCCTTTGAACAATCTTCGGCACTGTCTTACTGACAATCGACAACGCGGTTAATAAGACGAGGTACCCTGATAGACACATTGCCGCCAATGAAGTATTGACGCACTGCCCGTTGTCAAAAGACTCTTGGCTGATGAAGCACGAAACTGCCTCGAAAGAGAAGAAGAGCATTGTGCCCATGGCAGAAAAACCCTTCACCAAGACCGTCTGGCACAGGAAGTCCGACAGCTCCTGAGGTGGGAGCTTCGCCGCTGATGTACGGAGCTTCAATCCTAGCCAGAAGTTTAAATACCAAACAGGGATCCTCAAGATGGGGACCCATCCAGCTAGATACTTGCCTGATCGGAAATCACCAATTGCAAAACTAACTTCCCCGACAACAGCAAATGTGAAGAAGTGAAAGTAGAGAAAGCGCTTGTAGCCGGCATCTGTTCTCTTGGGCTTGTACACCACCGCCATCACCCATGAAAGTGTGACGATGGATATTATTAAATGTGACATTAGCCTGTACTTATACTCCAGCGTCACGCCGTAAAATGACATCAGCACTGAGTTCATCGACGTGAAAAGGAAGCTAACGCCCACAAACACCCAAGAGCACTATACCCGATGCATGTTGAATAAGTGTAAGAATTTCAGCACCCGCTTCACAAAGTTGAGCCCCTCTCCACGCACCTCTTCGACTGGTTCTTCAAGATCCGTCGCCCGTTCATCTATCTGGCCACTTTCGGACAATTGAATCCTCCTCCTCTGCGCCTTCAAGCTAGAATATATCTCGGAAACGACAACCCCAATAGCCGCTGCGAATCCAGTAAGTCCAACATTCTTGATCGTCGTCCTGTCCATATCGTCGGTGCTCATCATGGAGAAGAGGAAGACTGCGCAGACGACTGACACCAGGGTCAAAAACCCTGCCATCCTACGTCGGAGTGACATGCCCCTCATCCTTGCGATCTTCTCAACCGACAAGTTTAAGTCATTCCTCCACTCGCTCCTAACGCTTCCCTGAACTAGCGTCGTCAACCACCAAGCAATAAGATAGAGTGAGATCATCGCCGAGCAAAATGAGTTGTCGTTACATTCTGCCACGCCGCCCTCCTCAAACATGCACTTCGTCGTCCTAAAGGTTAGGAAAAGGACCGAAAACAGAGTTTGCAAACCGCCCTTGAAGAGCGTGTCGACCATGAATGTTTCTAGGTCTTTGTCTGGTAGTCGCCCTATGGCTGCGCGGAGCTTTAATCCGAAGTGAAAAATAAGCGTAAACGCTGTAAGTCTTACTAAATGGTAGGTCACGAGGCGGAAGTTTCCCATCCTAATTTCATAAACTACCCACGCCATCTCGATTATGACAATATGAAAGAAGTGTAGAAGCAATTTCCACATATATTTCGGACTCCTCCTCCTTGGTTGACATGCTACAGACCCAATATACATCAATAAAACTATTGGTAGTGAGGCTGTAGAAAGCGTATGATAAGATTTATTGATAGTTACTGCGACAGCAACATTAGCAGCAGACTGAAATGTGGTCGCTACAACTCCGTTATAAAACCAGAACGAGGAGGCCTCCACCAAAGTGACATCTGAGGAAGATTCGCCCTGATTCAGTTGTCCCGCCTCCTCCGCTTCACGCCTCATCTCTCCCCTGATGGCGACCATTTTCCAGACCGCCGTCAAGAGAAGACAACTGGCGCCAAGACTCGGCACAGTGAGCGCGGCGTATTCCTCAGCTTCGTCGCCAAAATCTCCTTCAGCTCCATAGTTTCCTAGAGGGTACAGCGCACAACCAGCGGCAACTAAGAGCCCAAAGAACTGCACCGCTTCCTCAGCATTCAAATCCATGGCCAAGACCTTCTTTGGAGAAATTACATGTTTGTCGAGGATCCGTTTTGGCACAACACCGCTGGAGAGCTTGATAATGGTGAACAGCATGACCATGCCACTCAATCCCGCTTGACTATAAAGAGTTCTCCTGCACTGCCTCCAGTTCTCTTCTTTTCCGTCGCACTGGATGCTCGCAAACATTAGGAACGCAAGCTGAGGTAAGCCCACTAGCACGCCCCCCATGATAACATCTTCAGTGAGGAACTTGGAGAGATCTTCGTCGGATAGTGTACGTGAGTAGGGTCGGCACACCAGCACGAATTTGAGGACGGCCAGCCAGAGAAGTGATCGTAGGCTTGATATTATGATCTTACTCTTCGCAAAGTCCTCGCCGACTACAGCGAGAATTTCCGAAATAAAAGTAAGTAGCACGTACTGAAGTAAAAGGAATGCCTTGTATGCCAGATCTTCTCGTCTCGGTTTGAGAGCAAAGGAGATAGCCATCGCCGTCACAGACGACGGTAGAATGATCGCAATCCAGAACTTGTAAACTTTCTCGTCTCCAGTGTGAGCATAGTATGCGTACAGAGCAGTGTAGTTAGTCGACAAGCACGCCATCAGGACTGAGTAAAATGTCGCACACTCAGTGACGACGTGAGTAGGCGCAGTAGAAGTCGGCGGAGAAGGAGGTGGTGGATGTTGCGCGTCGTTTTCAATGTCCTCCTCGACCTCCTCCTGTTGTCCCCCGCCTTCTTCTTCAGTGAGAGGATTATCCAAAACAGTCGGAGGCTCATCCAAATCGACGCCCGGAGTATCGGGAGGGGGAACTTCGCCCAGGGATTCCCGAATTTGATCCCTCGACGAAACGTCTGAAGTGAGATTTGGACTCCCAAGGGGTTGTTGTCCCGCCGCATCCTGCCCCAGCGAAGTTAAAGATAGTGACATTGCAGGGGCTGCTGGTCCGCGTGACGGATCTTGCTTTGTTATATCCAATTGATGTTAGAATGTTGGGTCCAGAAGAGAGAATTTGGATCCAGAGCGTTGGTGCTAAGTGATTATTTAACGTGTTCTCAGCGCTATCCAAATATGAGTGTAATATAATGATGACTGCAGAAGGAACATGAAGGGCAAAGATATTTTCTTTCAAAACTGTTGTCGATTTCTTTCCTGTTCGACTGCCTTGCCCCTTCCCCTATCAAAACTGTCCGCCGATTTCCGAATCCCAACTCCCTCCTGAAACTTCTTAATTCCTCTCTACACTGTCCCCCAGAGCAGCCTCGATCCCTGCCATCAGCCTGTCTGCATCGTTCTCGGTGAATGTCAATGGCGGTTTAATCTTGAGCACGTTGCCGTCGGGCCCGTCCCTGCTGGTGATGATGCGGTTGTTCTTGAGGTGGTCGACGACGAACTTGCAGAGGTCGGCGTTGGGGATGATCTCCTCCTCGGTTGAGTTCTGGGCGATGAACTCCACGCCCAAGAAGAGGCCGTAGCCTCGGACGTCGCCAACAAGTTCGTTCTTGGCCATCAACTCAGACAGCTTCGCCCTCAAGTACTTTCCTACGTGATCGGCGTTCTTCTGCAGTCCGTCCTCCTCGATGGCGTCGAGGACAGCCTCTCCAATGGCGCACGCAACGGAGTTGCCTCCGTACGTGTTGAAGTACTCGATGCCCGAGGCCGCGAAGGCCTCCGCAACCTCCCTCCTCACCGCCACGCCTCCAATGGGGTAGCCGTTCCCCATGGGCTTGCCCATGGTGACGACATCCGGCACGACGCCGTACTTCTCAAACTGCCAGAAGCTGCGAGGAGTGTCCGAAGAGCAAATCGATGAGTTAGACTAAAGTGCATGAGCTAGATTAAGCGCCGTCTTCTTCTACCCTCTCACCTCTCCCCGGCGCGCCCGAACCCCGTCTGAACCTCATCGGCGATGCAAATACCTCCGCTCTCCCTGACCTTCTTGTAAGCCTTCGGCAAGTACCCTTCCGGCATAACGATCTGCCCTCCGCACCCCATAATAGCCTCATGGATGAAGCTCCCCACGCCCCCCGTGATATCGACAATATCTTCAACCTCCTTCGCGTACATTTCTCCCCCGTTGGGTCCGCGGTGGACGCCCCTGTAAGTATCCGGGACGGAGACGACGTGGACGTGGGGCTTGTGGTAGTTCTGACCGTCGGTGCACTGGCGCCATTTGTAAGGGGAGATGTCGACGATGGACTGGGTGTGGCCGTGGTAGGCCGCGTCGATACTGCGGTCGTGGGTGGGGAGGGAAATGTTAGATCTAAACAAACTCTCCTTCTTCTTGAAACAAGCACTCTCTCTCTCACCATATCGTGTGGTCAGGGTTCTTATTCCCCTTCATCCTCGCGTACTGCTTCGCCATCCTCAACGCCAGATCGTTCGCCTCGCTCCCGGAATTGACCAGGTAAATCGTGTCAAGCTCTTCAGGCAACGTGTCGAGAAGTTTACGGATATACCTGCGAAGTACGTGGAACGTTAACGAAAGTGATACATTCATTGTCTCGGATCCTTCAACCGTTCTCCTCTCTTCTCTCACCTGCTCCTCGTTGGATGAAGGAACCTCCCATTAGTCTGTATCCTCGCCAACTCCTCCCTCCCCGCCTTAACAACCCTCTCATTACTATGCCCCACCCCAGCGACATTATTAGCCGCGTCCAAAAACTCCCCATCAGGACCCGACATAACGCAACCTTCACCTTCAGTAACGACGACGCCACCTTCGTCCGAGTAGAAAACTGATACGTTAGGACCTTGGGATTCTGCATGTGTTTTTAGGAGAGAGTCATTCAAGGCCGGGACAGGAATCGATGACGCAGGTTTAAGCCTCCCCGCCGCAGTTAGAAGGAAGGATCCTTCTAAGTACTGTTTCGTCGTTGACCTGTGTAATACGTGTTTTAATGTGTTTGTGAGAACTCTCTCTCGAAGTCCTACGGAAATGTTGCAGGAACCATGAATATAAAAACATATAACAAAACGTTGCACAACAAACATTCGGTCCCGTCCACATCGATTCATCCTCCCTCCCCTATATTCCACCTTGAAAAGTCTCTTATCCCAACTCACATGTTCAATCCAGTAACATCTCCATCGACTTTCGTTTCTGCTTCCGATGTGTAAGACCTTTTTTTTCTTAGGAAGTCAATTCCATCCGTTTTAGACGAAAATAATTTAAGAGGACGGGATTTTACAAGATTATATGGAAGGGTAAAAGGACGGGATATCCGAGAAAGGATTGTTGGACGGTACATTTCAAAGGCCAGGGTTATTACTTTCAGGGTGGGTGAGAATTTGGTCATAATGACGAGTCCAAAAAGGATTCCAAACTATGCAGGTCTTTTAAACATTTTCTTTCCGAGTGTTATCAAATACGATTTACATAACACCGGTCAACAAACGTTAAAGGCGTGTGCCGAAAATAACGTCCTGCTTACCGCTTCACAATGTAACGTTTTCCCTCAGCGTCCCCCAAGTCGAACCTTGGCATCCTCTACTACGTCAATAATGTCGTTGTTTTCGTCTGTTCTTACGTTTTAACCCTATCAAATTATCACACCAACCACTACATCTCCAGACGTTCTTGTTCTCAGTTTCGATGTAGACGTTAAACGTTGTCGGCATTTTCGAACGCATTATGTGCAGGTGTTCCCTGTCGTCGGCGTGAGTGACGCACTCCGAGCATCATGTTAGAAGGGATTCAGGGGGGGGGTTGTTGGTCTCCGAGCCTGTTCGTGCATAACCTCAGAGAAAACCCTGGTCAGATACCATTCAGAAATACGGTTATGTTCTTGGGCCAAGTGTTCTTTGAAAAGGGCGAAGGAGGTTCGAAGCGATAACGTGATGGACGTTGCGTTTGATGAGTATAAGATAAATAAATATTCTTTTAATAAACTAAAAAGCACTTTCTTTCTCTTATTTCTTAATCCCCCCTCTTTAACCCCCTCCCCCTCAATGCGCCGTTTTAAGCGATGTCCTTATGCCATTGATGAGTATTAATCTCTTCGTGAACTTCCTCTTTAATCTCAGGGTAAGCCTCGTAGATGTCGTCGACGGTTGTGGTTTTATCGACGCGCTTGGATTTCATTCGGGTTACGGTAGCTTCGAGTTCAGAGATGCGGGAGGTCGTTTCGGCTTTCGCTTCGGCGGCTGTGTAAGGAGTGGAGAGGGGGTGGAAGTAAGAATAAGAAGATGGAGATGACATCAGCAAGATTATGTACGGAACGTTCAGGAGTAAGGACGGAGATATCGAGTAGATGGGCATCGTTCGGCGAACGTTCGCTGAAGAGAAACTCAATGCACCTCACCTGTTTTCTTGGCGTTGGCGGCTTGCTCGGCGAGAGACTTGTCGGCGGCGGCGAGGTCGGCAGCGGCGGCGGAAGCGGCGGCGTCGTCGAAGGAAGCGAGGGATGACTTTAGGATTTCGACGGTCAGTTCGGCGACGGCCTTGTCGGCTCCTTTCGCTGAGGAGAGAGTTTTTCCCGACGCGGCGAGAGCGGATTCTAGGTCTGATTTAGTACCGGATGAAGTCGTGTTAGGTTTGAAGGACTTGGAGACGGCTTCGAGGATCTCTACCACGGAAACGGGTTTACCGTCGACGGATTTAACGGCGCGGATCTTCGATTTGAAGTCGGAGAAGTCGATGGAGGGGGGGGGGGAGGAGTATTCGGAGGCTGTAGCGTCGATTGAACCGATTAGGGAACGGTATTTGTTTACGGAGGAACGGGCGGAGTCGGAGGTTAAGTTTGAAGCGAGGGCTGACCACTGTTTTGGGGGAATTTGGGGTGGAGGGAGGGGAGGGAGGATGGGTTAGAGGGGGAGAGCAGGAGGGGATATCCCGTCCGGGGTAAGGGTGATTTTTATTTATTAAATTAATGTAACTTTGAACGATTGTATCGATATCGGTATAGAACGAATCGATGGACATATTATTATTCTTCGGTATTATATAAAAATATAGTGCTTATTAACGTAATATTATAGAGATAAATGTTATTATATAAAGTGCAGCGAAGGCGTTGGATGAGCCTACGCCGGGTAGGCTCGATGCCTCTGTCTCTCTCTCTATATGACGCATACGCATTATTATTAATAACTTACGTCGATGCTGGAGAAACCGCGGGCCGAGGGCGCGACTTTGGTGACGAAAGTTCGCGAAATCATTTTTGGTGATGAGGGTGAAAAAGTGATTAAAAAAAAGTCGCTGAAAGAGTGAAAAGCATAGGGATTGCTTAATAACGATTCTCGCCTTGTGTCACTTGTCTTCTTATAATATCAATACCCTTCGTCACCCTTCGATAACTTATAAGTGCCTTAAAAGTGCTTCATAATGTCGTCCTTTAGAGAAAACAATGATGAGGATGATGAGAAAGACACGTCAACTCTCCTCCGTCCTTCTCCTCCCTCCTCCTTAACGTCAGAAACATTTGAGCAATACGTTCAAACATTGGAACGTTCTCTGACGGAATCTAAAGACAAGCTTGCTAATCTTTTAACGCCTGAAGCTAAGAGAGAGGAGATATTACAGATTCAGAAGGAGGTACGGAATTTATAGGAACCCTAACCCTGAAAGCTAGGAACCCTAACCCGACACACTCCCCCCCCCTAACACTACTACAGGTAATGACCCAATACTGTTCCAACTTCACCTCCGGCCTCTCCTCCCTCTCCTCCCTCCTCTCCACTCCAACCCCTTCCCTAACCTCCACCTCCCTTAAAATGAATAAAATCCTCCAATCATCCTACCTCTCATCAATAATGTCTACCCCGATCAGAAGCGTTGTGAAGGATAAAGGTGAAATGGGTAGAGAGGATATTATTAATTTCTGTGATGTTTGTATTGCGTATGTTAAGACTGAGGAATGTACTAAGATGTTAAATGATGCTTACAAGAGTGAAGGTAAGATTAAAAAAAAATAACATTAAAAACCTTAGTTGGTTTCTGACAACGTCGATTTTGTTTTTAGCTGAAATAAAATTAAAAATAAAAGCTGTGAATACGTGTCTCGTTTCCCTGCAATTTTCAGTAATGTTAAAATTAGGTTGGGATAAAGATTGGGCTTCAGAAGAATTAAGTATATCCAGAGGTGAGAGCGCACAACAATTATAACAAAACATTTCTACACGTAACATTATGTCTAACGACTTACTTATAAAATAAATCTTAAGAACGTTACGCCTCCGATACAAAAATAATCTCAACCTTAAACAATTTCATTTCAAAAATGACTGAAACATCCCGCCTCATAATCCAAGAAAACACGTCAAAATCCGTACCTCTCGACGACGGTGTTACGCGTGTAATTTCTAGTGAAACGAGTGAGGTTGATCCTTTGAATGTTAAAGTTTCGAGGATGGAGAGGGAGAAGGAGGAGGAGGAGGAAGGTATTAAGTCTACGCTTAAACAGATGAAAGTTATCGAGCAGGATATATTAGCTGAGATCATGAGTTGGAGGTGAGCATTGTGAGAAATGGTTTTATTATCGATGAGTTAGACGTTTTGAGTGTTCCGTGGTTTTTCTTTAAAATACAAAAAACACGCACTAACACATCGCTCGTAATTCTACCCTTGAAGCGACGATGAACGTTCCGTCCAAATATCATTATGTTATCAAGTCCGTAATTCATTTTTATCCCAGATTTCTAGCGTGCCGGTTAAGGAAAGAGCGGAGTTCATGTTGACTATTAGGTGAGAGACAATCGTCGTTAGGGTTTACTTGCATGTTCTCGTCGTTACGTATTAATCGTTATGAGTAAAGACTAACGAAACGTTATATAATTGTGTTTGCAGTCCGGAAGTTAAGAGGAAGCTTATGATTATTAAAATATGGGAAGGGGTGGAGGAGATGAGAGGGGGGAAGGAATTGAAGAGGGATTTAAAGGGAGGGGATTAACAACAACACACACTAAGAGCATTATTATTAGGATATAAGTTGAATTATTGATGAGAAATTCTTTTGTTTATTTTTGTGTGTGTGTGTGTGTGTGTGTGTGTGTTTTTTTTTAAAAAGTATATCGTTTGTTTGTTTTGTTTTTAAGACAACACTGTTTCACTAAGACTACTCTCTAAAGCCAGACCTACGTCTTCATAATTATCTTCTCCCCCTCCCAATGTAATCTCGTTAGACGTCTTGGGAGGGGCTGGATCTGTAACATCATGTTTGAACGCTTCGTCTTCAGGCTTGGACTCGGATTTGTGGAGGACGAGGAGTTCTAAACTAGCCTCAGAACTGAATTTAGCGGAGGGCATCGTGCCGGAGTTCTTGGGGGATTTTGGGTTTAACTTTTGGACGAAGTCGGTGTCGGGTATGTCGTCGGAGGTTTTCTTCTCGTCGAGCTTTGGGTCGGAAGGTGAACTTTGGATTTCTCTCAGGGAGTTTTCTGAGGGAACTTCCCCCAACTTGCTGGAGCCGAAATGCAGCTCGTTAGAGCCGCCGAGAAGTTTTGAACGATCGTCTACGTCTACGTCTACATCTACGGAGATGCTGCCTCCGACACTACCACTGCCACTGCCGCCACCGTTCCAGGACTTGGAGCCGTCGGCTATCGCGGCGGCGGGGAGGGGGGATTTTTCACCGTAGCCTTTGCCAACCCTTATAAACGTCTTCTTTCCTCCGACCACCACCCCCCCGTCATCTTTGCTTTCGCCGTTGGGGGGGGAGAAGTTGAGAGGGGAGGGGATGGAGTGGATAGAGTCGAAGCTAGGAGTGGTCATGTTCGCCATGTTGGCGGGGGAGACGGAGTAGGAAGTCCTCTTCATGACGTCCTTGAAATCCTCCTTCTTCGATGCCGACACAACTTTCTTGCTGACGGGAACGTTCAGGGTCATGTTTCGGCTCATCTTGGGGTTGGTCGTTCCATCGCTATTTTGGCCGCGAAGGCGGTACTGCACATTGACGGTTTTGTCGGCTGGGGAAGCGAAGGAGGACTGCAGCTCCTTGTCGAGCTCCTTCATGTTCTCGATCTCCAGCACCGAGTCAGACTTGTGCCGCTTGAAGGTGGAGGTCTTCTGCAGCCTTGCCGCCCTCTTCTCCGCCTGCACCCCCATCGCGTCGATGGGCTCTAGTCCCACGCCTGCGCTGGCCTCTAGGTCGCTCGCGTTCCCCATGGCGACCATGAACTCCGCGAAGCTGACCCGTCCGTCCCCGTCCACGTCGGCCTCCTCGAGCATCTTCTTGATGCGCTCCCTGTCCTCCTCGTCAGTTTCTGCGAAGGCGACAACAGTAAGGAGTTAGTTGGGAAATCCAAGTAATGCAAGTAATTTATATCGACCCTCGCTACGTTAGGCACTCGCTACGATCGGTCCTCAGTCGCTTCGCTCCCTCGGCTCACCTCCCAAAAGAGCCTCAAAGTCGGCAGGTTCCAGGTAACCGTTGCCATCGTGGTCCAGAACGTTGAAGGCGTCCTCGAGCTCCTTCATCGAAAGGTCGTTCTTGTGCATGGTGGCGGCGAGGAATTCCAAATAGCTAATTTCCCCGTCGTTGTCTTGATCCACCGCCGAGAAGACTTCGTCTACCTTCTTGCTGGTGATGGTGGGCATGACCTTCTTGAGGGCGATGGAAAACTGCGACGAGCGAAGCGAATGATTAGAATACAGATATAGACGTGGTGTCAACGGAGTTGGTCTTGGAGTCGAGAAGGTAGACTTGATTGGGCCTTGGAGTATATTCACGTGGGCCTGAGCGGTACTACTCGCTATACTTGGTTGGGCCTTGGAGTATATTCACGTGGGGGTTCTCGGTCGCTTCGCTCCCTCGGTGCTCGCTCACCTCCTCCCTCGTCAGCGTTCCAGAGTGGTCCGTGTCGATGCTGGTGAAGCAATCTTGCAGGTCCTCCATCTGGTTCTGAGACATTGAGAAGGCTATCGCCATCATTGCATTCTTCTTCAGCTCGGAGAATTTACTCATTTGCCCGATCTGCGGAATCAAGGGGGTCAGGTTGTCCTTGAATTCTCCGTCGAAACACTGCGTAATGAAGTCGTGCTGAAGAGCGCCCTTCACGTCTAATCGCTTTTTGATGTCCACTATCAACAAACCCTCTACAAAGTCCTTCGCCTTATCGCTCAGCTTGTTGGCGAACTTCGGCCAGACGAACGTCCCGCTAAGGATGTCCTTCACCATGCTCTTGTACTTGGAGTTGTGGACGCTGGGTATTTCCCTCCCCACGAAAGGCCTTTAGAAAGATAGACGATGTGTGTGTGAGTGACTAGTACTACTACAAAATATTCACACCGTACGAGTGCTCACCTCAGCCCACACAACATGGCGTAAGTTATAACCCCCACCGCCCACAAATCGCAAGACTCCGTGTAGCTAGACAAGAAGACCTCCGGCGCCGTCGCATACGCAGTCCCGACGAAGGCGGTCATAGGCTTGTCGCCCTTCCTAAATTGGGTGGCGTAGCCGAAATCTATCACCTTGATCTGAGCGTCGGAGCAAGGTCTCTGCAGGGATGAACGGGGGTTAATAAATGAAATTTAGGGGTGGTATTGACGTGGGGGTTCTCGGTCGCTTCACTCCCTCGGTAGTAGTCTCACCTCTAACATTATATTCTCTAGCTTCATGTCCCTGTGGCATACGCCTATCTCCTGGATGTAATTGATGGCCCGGAGGATTTGCATTGTGAACTGGGCTGCCTGGACCTCGCTGACGCGCCGCCTGGGCTGGTTGTTGAGGACTCGGAGCAGGTTACCGGCGCTACAGAGCTCCAGGACCATGTGCAGGTTCCTGAGTGAGTTATTGCGGCTGCGTTAGAAGAGCAGAGCAGTAAATTAGGAATGCGCGAGGGAGCGGAGACTCGGAGACTGCGGTGGGTTTATCCACAATCGCGGCCTTGGAGTATATTCACGTGGGGGTTCTCTGTCGCTTCGCCCCCTCGCTCCACTACTATTCCTCACCTTCCGTGCTCGTAGGCCTGGAACAATCTGATTACATTGGGGTGATCGATCTGTTTCAAGATGGAAATCTCGTTCAGGTAGTAGGAGAGCTGTGCAGAGCGGGAGAGTTAGCGTGACACCCACACTTTGTGTTTCCAAAACATCGCTCACCTGTTTGCTCTGATTCTTGCTCTTGAAGAATGTCTTCAGGGCATACCGAGTCCCGGTTTTCTTTTCCCTTATTCGAACGACCTCACTGCTAGCACCAGAGCCGAGAATCTTCTTCGATTCGATCAGATAATTTGCCTTGATTTCCGTACTGTGCGTTTTGGAAGGGGAAGGGGGGGAGATTGGAAGGGGTTAGGGTGAGGGTGAAGGGGAGGAAGGGCGTGTGGACTGAAAGTTTCCATGAGAAGCGCACAAAAGCACAGGAAATTAAGGGGACACGCGTCCCTCCAATTTTGCTCCGTAGAAGGACCATCATGCAACTGGCGCCAGGCCATGTCCTGAAAAATACACTCAAAGGGCAGGACACTACTACTGCCCAGGTCCTCCTGTCAACTTCTCCCCCCACCCCTTCTCGGCGCCCTCCGCCGTGTGTCACAATCAATATTCGCCACATCCAAGGCTTCAGCTTACCTATAATCCTTAACTAAATTCCCTTTGAAGCTACTCTTCCGGGCGCCGGACAACTTCCTCTGCGGGGGAGTTGACAGGAGTCCATTGTCTTGTTTCGCTGCCCCCGCATCAGACGGAACGTCCGACGACTTCTGGTAAATATTGGCGCGGGCGGACAGTCCACACTGGCCCATACCCGCTATATATATGTATTAGGTCACTACAAGGGGCAGTAAGGTAATCGAATTCTCAGAAAATCGTTTGCTCGAAAATGGGGAAGGAGGCCTGCTGCTCAGTACTAATTCCACCTGGGGTATGTAAAAAACTATTGTCTGATACTGCGCGCATTCCGTAAAAATAAAAGGCTGAAGCCTTAAAATACGAGAAAAAACTGTCTCTTAAGTTTGCGTACCCTGATCGACAAAAAGTAAAGTCGAAATATAAGTCCTCTGCGGAAAAATTCACTAGTGTAAGAAGTCTAAATATTTTTCTATTACAGCCTTTGATTCTCGTAGCTGCGCTTGCTCGGCTTGAGCTTGTACGTTGTGCTCTTCTTCTTCCTTCCCGTAGCCATTTTGAGGGCGTTTTTGAGGTCCTTCCACTTGCCGCCGCGTCCGCTGTCCGCGCAAGCCTTGACGCAGTTTTCTAAATCGTTGTAGGCGGCGGGTTTCAGCCGGGAGACGTACTTTCCGGACAGAACGCGGGCGGGGGAGGGGGGGCGCATCTCGAAGTACGAGAAGCTGCCGATCTTCAATGCGAGGAGGAGGCTCGCAGTGTTGTTGCCGAGACCTTGGAAGAGACCTCCGAAGGTGGAGGGCATGAACTCGAGGGCCCAGGGGGGCGCGCGCCCCGAAGCCCCGTTAAGTAGCGCGGAGATGACGAGCCCAGCGCCGACGACGGGCGGGGGCGTGCTCGGGGGAGGAGGTTGAGGGGAGTGGGGGGAGCTGGTCGATATTCGGAGAATCGCAGATGGCTGAGTGGAAGCGACGAAGTCGGTGAACTTCTGGGCGACCTTCGTCAGAACGTTCGCAGAGCGGCAGGCCAGGGGCAGGAACTCCAGGAGCAGGAGCGTCGCGGGATCGTCGGGGTCGAGTCCGGGACAAGGTCCCCCGGAATTTTTACCCCTGCTGATGGTCCAATCCGCAATGAAAACTCCCACGACTTCCGCCAACCTCTCTTCGAACTCTGCGACGAGCGAAGCGAGTCGCAATGAAAAAAAATTGTTAGTGATATTAGAAATGGTCCAGATGCTGGCAGCAGCTACGTTACGTGCGGAAGTATCGGCGATGAGCGCCAAGATTTCGCCAATGCGCCTTCTCAGCTCGTCGCCTCGCTCCTCGCAGCCTCTCACCTTCCGGGAAGGTTCCATCAGGCCCGATCCCCTCCATGACCTTGACCGCCAACCCGTAAAATCCCTCCAAAATCCCGTTCCTGGGATCCTCGTACTCCTCCTCCTCCTCCTCCTGCGACCAGCGACGAGGTTAGAGAAAGTTAGATTCGATCCTCAAAACGTCGCTTCCAGCCATCGCTCAGATTCCTCACCTCCTCCTTGTTCTTCCCCGCCTCCTCTTCTCCCCCCCCAACCAAATCCCTCGTCAAATGCAACGCCATCATCTCCACAACCTTCCCCCCAACCTCCAAAAAGAACCTCCCCAAAACCTCCACCCCAACATCCCCCCCCCCCATCAAATTCAGGAACGCTCCAGCCTCAAGCTTCTCAGAACCTATCACGTCCTCCACGAACAACCTCTCTTCATAAATTCCCCCGTAAACTTTAAGTTTAAAATGTTCCACAGCCGTCTCCGTCTCTTTATTCGCAACCTTCGCGATTTCATTCGCTACGATCGCTCCGCTTTCGTGAGAAAGGGTGTGAGGGTCCGTCTTGCTTTTTGAAAGACAGGTGGTTAGGATTTTTGAATAGGATGCACGGACGCGACCCCATGAAGATAGGACGGGTTGGGGGGAATCGGAGGTGTACCCCCATGTGGCGCACGGGGTTAGGGAGAGGATTACGGGGAGGTTTGATTCTAGGACGGAGGAATCGAATTCGGAGATGTCGAGGATTGACTCGGTTAGGTTGTGCATTGTTGTGGTGTCGGGGGGGGTGGAGAGGGCGAGGTTTATCTTTTGGATGCGGGAGGAGAGGAGGTATGTTAGGACATCGGTGTTGGAGGATATTAGGCAGAGCTTGCATAGGCTCTGGAGGAGGAGGCGGCGGGACTTTGACGTGCAGATTATATTTTGGGAGATGTTGGACGTTTCCCGCAGGAGGAGCTGGAGAAAGCAGACATGTATTCAACATTTATAAGAGTTAGAAGTCGAGTGGGCGGTACCTATCTTACAAGAAAGATCTGTAATCATCGCAGTTTCTCACCTCTTCATGGTGTTCGAATATCCTCTTCGTATACTTGGAAGAAATTTCAACCGAAACGGGGGACTTTACAGTACAAAACCTGTTCAAGGCTGTGTTCGAGTCGTTAGAATATTCCATCAATATTTGTAGTTGTTTATATATAACAAGACGAAATTTGTTCTTCTCACCTAAACAACCTAAATGATCTTCTCCACCCGGACTATGAAATTCCCCACTAACCGCCCCCTTAACCATCTTAATAAAATTAATATTAGGTTCTAACTGAGGGTATTCTCTAATATACGTTGAGCAATTAATCGTGAATTCAACTGCGGAGTTTAGGATCGAGGAGATTAAAGGGAGGAGGGGGGGGAGGAGGTGGGAGAGAGGATGGAGGTAGACGCCGTGGGAGCTTAGGGAGAGGCAGGTTAGCCGGAGGGTTTGAAAGTGGGAGGAGAAGACTGAGGTGGGGAGTGGGATTGGGGACCCGGTCTCTTTTACTATGGAGTGCAGGAGAGCGCTAGAGGTCTGAAGGTGGCGGTGGAGGGTCTGAAGGGCACGGGCGTATACGCGGTCGTTCTTGTTCTGCTGCTCGGCTCCGTTTTTGACGAGAGTCGAGAGAGGCTTCGCGAGGGCTGAAAATATGTGGTACCCGCTCTCGTCCTGTTCGATTTTATGTGAGCGTTCGCGTTCTTTGTTGTTGTGTTGGAAAACGACTCACCTCCTCCAACATATCCATGAAACACTCCACCCCCCCCTCCCTCTCCCCCACCTGCCTAACCAGTTCCCTGACATCATTCCTCTCCACCTCCAACCCGTAATCGTATTCCCTCTCCGGGTCGTCGAAGTATCTGGGAGGGTACTGTGTGCTCTTGGCGAGGTTATGAGAGCAGTGACAAAAGAAATTTAACATCTCAAAATTGAAGGTCGGAAGATCGGAGAGGATCAGGTCGAGGGGCTCGTAGATTAGAGATCGGACGGCTGCGTGGGGGGTGAGGGTTAAGGATTTAAAGCTCGAGGTTAAGGAGTTAAGGGTTTCTAATGTTTGAGGGTTGGGTTGGGTTATTAAGAGGTTGTAGAGGGTGGGGATGACGTTTCCTGTCATTGTGGTTAGGACGCTTATGGGGGTGTTACCCGGGGAGGTTGGGGAAGAGGTTGGGAGGAGCGTGAGGAGGGTTGGGAGGGAGGTAAGGGTGCAGGTCAGTGAGGAAGAGAGTCGGAAGGAGGGGTCGAAGGAGGGCATTTTCTGTGTGGGGGAGGGGTTAGTAGTTGGTGTTGGTGTTGGTGTTGGTGTGGTTTCAGCATCTCACCTGACGTGGTTGTGCCCCCTTTTTTTGTTTTCTGCGTAAATAAAGTTCGGTGTCAGATATATTTCGTTTTTTCTGCACACATATTGGCGTTTCTCCCTTACCTCTCCCTCTCTTTATAAACCTCCTCAACTTCAAAAACAGCCATCAAAAACCTACACCCACATCCCCTAAGTACTTCATCACCTCTCAACATAACGTCGTTAGTGTACCCTCCGAACTCCTTTATAAAATTGGAAGAAAGAGGTATACATGAAGCGATTATCTCCATTGTTCTGTAGACTTCTATTACGTCGGAGGGGTTGTTTGAGGAAACTGACTGTTTTACTATATCTAAAATCTCGGCTGGAAAAAGGACAAGTTAGAAAATAAGTAATAACCGGACGGAGCGAAGTGAACGACCGAGCCGCTTGCGGCGAGGCCCGAGCGATAGCGAGAACCCCCACGTGAACATACCAAGGCCCAACCAATTCGTCTTATCGCATTATTCCGTCTTCCTTCCCCCTAAAATCGTTCCAAATATGTTGTCCTCGTCCAAACGTCCTTTCACCCATCATCTTTCATCGCTCTCACCTTGTACATCCTCTTCAATAAATTGATTATAAACGTCCGTTAAAAATTTAGGATCAATACTAATCCTCTTCCCACCAATAACCCTACAGGCTGCTTCAACCGTCCCCGTGATCACAGATAATTTCGTGACTGGAGAAAAAGGTAGTGACGTTGATATAGAGGTTATTATCGAGCGGAGGGGAGGGGAGGATTGGTAGAGACGTAAGAGGAGGGAACCGAGTGTTAAAGTTGTGTTTATATAAAGGAGGCTAGAGGTAGTAAGGGAGAGGGTGGAGAGGAGAGTGAGGACGGGATGGAGCATGGAAGGGTAGTTTGGGGAGGGGGGGAAGTCGATTAGGTTTTCTAGAGGCATGCCGAGGGAACGACGGAGGAGGGTTTGGAGGGCGAAGAGTTTTAAGGCTGGTTGAGGTTGTTGGAGGATTTCTAGGGTTATCATGTATGTAGATATTGCTGGGTTCTGCTCAAATCCGGCAGGCAAATCCACGCAGGAGTGAGAATTGTTTCATATTATATATATTACCCTTATTGAATGGTATAAAATAGTATAAATGTTCTGTAACCCTTCTCTTGTTCACTCACCTTCATGTACGCCTGCAAATTACTGCCATTAGTGGCAATATTATTAGTAGTGGCATTATTAGTGGTGGCATTATTACCCTTTCTATTAGCAATAGTCCTAGAATTTCTTAACTGAAATTCAGCAAGTAATTCACTACAATCTCTATTATTAGTAGTAGTATTATTAGTAGTATTATTATAAGTATTATCATAAGTATTATCATTAGTATTATATAATGTATGAAGGGAATGGAGGATGTATGGTGTTAATGGACTACAAGTATCTGCTGCTGCTGCTGCATAATCTACATTATAATTACTAGTAGACATTATAATAAAACGTTAACGTCTTATAAAGTTGTTAATTGTAGTTAATTCACGTTAATTGTCGTTAATTATCCAACTAATGAGAGGTCCTCGCCGAAAAGACAAATGAAGACTAATGAAGACAAATAAGAAGGAACCACGTTGAAATAACGTTAAACGACTGAGACGTTTACTAAAAATGGATGAATGCGACAAAAAAGCGAGCGGCGGTTGGCGAAAAATGTCCGAAAGAAGTCGAAGGATCAGCCCAGTGAAATGCACAAAATGAAGGACTTTTCAGATGAGTTTGGGGGTGGTGATACTGAAAGACTGTTTCTTGAAAGTCGCGTTTTCTTCAGGGGATTCGAACTCGAAACAGCATGAGCAAACACAACAGGAACAAGTCGAGCAGCAGCCGCATCAGAGTTATAGCGAGGGGTGAGGATGCTTGTGGTTTTCATTCGCGTTTGTGTCTGTTTTGTTTTCGGGGGAAGGAGGATTGATTTTAAAAGGGGTCATTTGTTGACGCGGGGAGTTTCCCTCACGCGGAGTTTTTAATAGTCCCCTTTCAAGATTTTCCTAACTCATCGTCCGTTTTCTCTCTCTAACCCCTTTCCCCTTCCTCTCTCTCAGTCCGTCCTTCAGTCGATCACGACTCCCAACAAAGTTCCCACTTAACCTCCCCCTCCTCCTCGCCACCTTCCTTGACGTTCGACCCCGTCTCGTCGCATATTACATGCAGCAGAGCGTTTCACGCGCCTAGAACTTTCGCGCTTGATAGGATTATACCGCCTTATGCTTCTCAAGGAGGTGAGAGAGACCCGCCCACGCGCCCTTGAAAACAAGGGGAGAACGGGGAAGGTGTTATATTTACTAACCCGAGCGAGAAACGTCAATTTTGCAAAAAATTCACTCAGCCGTTTACGACGCGAGCTTGAATAGCTGCACTACAGTCGTCCAAGATGTCTTTAAAGGAATGTCCGGCGGAGTTATGTGTTACGGTCAGACAGGTGCAGGTAAAACCTGGACGATGTTTGGGGATATGAACGACGACGTTGAGAGTGTTGTGGAGGTGCCGAAGGTTTTTGAGGGGGACGCGAGGGAGATGCTTAAGACGCCGGGGAAGGAGGGGGGGGGGAGGAGGGTTATGTTCGTTGGGGAGGGGGGGGGGAAGGTGGGATTTAAGGAGGGGAGTACGATGATGGAGGTGAGTAAGTTAGCGAGCGAGCAAGAACTGTGAAAAAATGTTATTATGTAGTAACGTTCTAACACGCGAGCGAGCAGAGGGTAGAAGCCATCAAGATGAACCACCCTCTGACGACGATCACCATGTCTGGCTCGAAGAAGATCCTGCGCAACAATCCTCGTCGTAGGGCTCCTCCTCCTCCTCCGAAGGCAGTCGCGAAGCTGCCCCCCGTGAATGCAGGCATCATACCGAGGGTCGTTAGAGCGCTATTTCACCAGGCGAGCGATTACGCAGCCAAGGGGGACGATGTCAGGATCACCTTCTCCTTCGTGCAGCTTTACAACGACAGCATAACCGATCTGCTAAGGCCGAGTTCCAAGAACCTGCAGATGAGGGAGGTGAGGTGTCGGTGTGATTTGTTGGTTTAATTAATTTTGCCTTTAGCTAACCCAAATTTTTTTGGTAGGACCCCAACCTCGGAGTCTTCGTGAAGAACGCCGTTCAGGTCGTAGGAACGAGCTTCATGGGCGTCCTCAAGGTGCTGAGAGTCAGTGCCGAGCACAGGGCGGTCAGGTCGACTAGGCAGAACATCGCTAGCTCGAGGAGCCACGCGGTGCTACGCTTCACCGTGACGAGGAGCAGCGAGGAGAAGGGGGGAATGAGCAAGGTCAGAAGGGGGACGCTCACCTTCGTAGACTTGGCGGGGTCGGAGAGGCTGGACAAGAGCGGAATCACTGGCCAGGCGGTCAAGGAGGCTCGGAGGATCAACCGGAGCATAAGCTCCCTCGGGAACGTGATATCCGCCCTCGGAAAGGGATCCAGCACCCACGTTCCCTTCAGGGACGAGAAGCTGACGTGGCTGCTGAGGGAGACCCTCGGAGGAAAGTCGCAGTGCGTTTTGATCGCGAACCTGTCCAACCAGCCGTCCAACTCCGAGGAGAATATGATGACGCTGAACTTCGCCAGCAGCGCGATGCGCGTTGACGTAAAACCGGTCAAGTTCGAAACGTTCGCCAAGACCGTCAAGAAGAAGGTGGGCGTTAGGCCGACGGTAGGCGATGGGGCGGTTTTCATGAAGAGGACCGACAAGGGGGGGGTGGGGGAGAAGACCAAGAACCAGCTGCTGGCGGAGCAGTACAAGGCGGACAAGAAGCGGAATAGAGGAGTGGAGAAGCCGGCCGCGGGCGCTGGGGGCGTGGTGAGGAAGGCTGACGAAATCGAGAACCTTCACTTGATCGATCAGATCGAGCAGCTCGAGGCCGAGAACCAGACCTTGAAGAGGCTGCTCGCAATCAAGAGCAACAGCGGCAGCGACGGAGTGGTAAATCCCAACAGCGGCGGCGAAGGGGACCTGCTGGAGCTGGACACCGTCGTCGTTGATGGCGGGGATGGCGGGGATGGCGGGGATGGCGGAGATGGCGGGGATGGTTTGGATGGTGGCGCAGCGTATGACGTTTTCGCCGACCAGGACTTCACTGGGGGAGGGATTAGAGCGGGGTTGGGAAGGAAGGATTTCTCGAGCAGTCTGCAGAACAAGGCGGACACGCTGGTCTCCGATGTCGAGCAGCTCAAGAAGGATCTCATGAGCATGGGCCAGGGAGGCGGAGAGGAGGAGGAGGAGGAGGAGGAGGAGGAGATGCACACTCCGATGCAAGTGAAGCAGCCTCCGCCTCCGCCGTCACCCGCAGACTCGCCGGCAGACTCCATCGACAACTTTTTCACTGCGGCGCCGTCCAGCTGGGAGAGCGAGCGCCAGACTTTGAAGAAGGTCATCGACTCTCTCCAGAAGGAGCTGGCCATGAAGAACGTCAAAATCACCGTACTAGAGAGCAAGCTAAGGGCGACCGAAGGAGCCGGGGGCGTACGGGGGGAGAAGGAGAACAATGACAGTAATGGAAGCTATCTGAGCAAGTTTGAGGGGAAGATGGCGGAAGAGAGGGTGGAGGGGAAGAAGGTGCAAGGAGTTCCATCAGTCGTTCGGAGGAAAGCTTTAAAGGCACTAAACGACGCACGATGAAATATTATTTTTTGTTTGAGAATTATCTTCGTCTTTTGTTCGTTTGTTGATGCTGGAAGCCTCGTCGATCAAGTGGTTGCGAAGAGGTCTGAGAGCTTAAAGAATGAAGGGTTAGGGTTATGGTTATGGGTTAGGGTTAGGGTTAGGGTTAGGGTTAGGGTTAGGGTTAGGGTTAGGGTTAGGGTTAG
>BRXY01000366.1:13032-28236 GCA_030267945.1 Triparma strigata | reverse complement strand
TCCCCACCCACTCCGCACTCCCAAGACACTCACTCCATGAAATATTTCCTCCAAATTACCACATCCGCCTTAATGACCTCCTCCACAATCGCACTAACCAAATGCATCAACTCAGTCGCGAGTTCATAGACGGGTGTACCCTCCACATTGTACCGCATGGCGTTCGTGAAGATCAGCTCGAAGTCGTTTTTGAGGAGTTTGAGGGTCTTGTACTTGTTGGCTGAGAGCTTTTTTGAGATTTTGTCGTACCACATTGGTTTGTTGGGTTTTATCACGTTGACATAATCGGGATACATGGAGGGATCGTCCTCGAAGATCTTCTTCAGAGACCTATCACATCGCCTCTGCCTGAACTTGGTGAGGATTTTCTTGCCTACGGATTCAATGTCCCTCTTCGAATTAACCCGTTCCAACTCCAATGTTGGCGCATCCTCAACGGAATCTTCTTCTTCTTCCTCCTCTTCTTCGATGACTCTCCTCCTACTGCTTCTCTGGGAAGTTTGGGGGGCGCTGGGGGCGCTGATCCTTCTACTCTTGTTGGTGATGCCATCGCCCTCGTCACTCTCCTCATCGTCGAATTCGTTTTCCTCCTCCTCCTCCTCTTTCTCCTCCTCCTCCTCCTCGTACATCAATTTTCTCTTCTTATTCTGCGCAGAGGAATTCCTAGAAGAACTCCTGGAGGAGGTCGTAGTGGTAGTGGTGGTGGAGGTGACACGAGTTGTTCCAGACGACGCTCTCGCCCCTCTGCTGCTGCCCCCATTTCTCTTGCCAGCAGTCCCCCTCCTCGTCTTTCTAGGACTCGGCGATCCAACATCAGAATCATCATACAACCCTCCTAGCGCATCGCTATCGCTATTGCTTTCGCCATCGTCATCGTCGTCGGAGGTGACGAATTCTTCCTCCTCCTCGTCGTCCCACGACTTGCTAGAACTATTTCTAGTTTTGCGCGACCTCGGAGCCGGGCTGTCGTGGTCGGTGTACTCGTCATCGTCATCGTCCCCCCCCCACTTCCTCTTGTTACCCCCCCTCCTACCCCCCCTCACCCTCTCTATATTCATGTTGCCAACAGCAAAACCAGTGCTCTCGATGGCCTCCGATAGATCCTCGTAAATCTCCTTCCCGGCGCCATAAGCCGTGCTCTTCTTCTTGTTGTAATGTTGGCAGTTCTCCCACATTAGGTCCACATCGCTCTTGAAACTCTCTATGCAACTGTAGTAGCCTGAGCCCAGTCTCCGCTCCAAGAGAGAGAGGTTTATTTCGACGGGGATCAGCGCCCTGTAATCTGGAAGCAAGATGAGGTCGACGTCGTCAACGAAATCTGCGTAGATTCCATTACCGATAAGCTCTTCGACGGCTCTCTTTAGCGTCTTCACCGCACCGCCCCCCAAGCGCCTGTGTGCGAGCTTCGAGAGCTCGGTCCTGCTCGCCTTCTTGACCCTCGTGTCGGTCACCTCGAACTCCCAGGGGCTCAGCTTGTCTTCCGACTTCGGGGGCGCCTTGAGATTGATTTCGCCCGACCTCGTGCCTCCCTTCGGAAACGTCACCCAAAGAGTTTTGACGCCTGAGTCGTTGAGGCACGAGTCGGCGAAGCGTTCCTCTTCGGAGGCATCGCTGAGATTCGTCCCGACGACTGCGCACTCATACTTGGCTGCCTCGGGGTCGCCTTCTCCTACAGAACTCTCCATCAAATAAAAGCTCGATCCCATGACGTGCTTGACCTCCCCCTGCGGCTGCTCCAAAGATTCTTCGTTCAAATACACGCCGACGTCCATAGCCGCCAGGGCTTCCTCAACCGCCTTGACCCTGGTAACGTACAGGTCCTCCGGAATGAGCCAATCGTGAGCCGCCAAGGGATGCCGAAACCAGTCCACGACCAAGGTCAATCCGTCGTTTTTCGTAAGGCACCTTTCCAAGGGCGAAACGAAGTTGGGGCTCGGCCAAGGGTACCGCACCCTCGTCTGCAGCCTCCTCGAGCTGGTGGTCGCCGGGCCCGAGCTGTTCTCCCTTTCCTCGGGGATACCGGTCAACCTGAGCGTCAGCCTCTGGACGACGCTCTCGTTGCCCTCCCCCTCGCCCCCGAAAAGGTACTCCGCGTCCACGACTTCGCACCTAATGGTATTCAAAGGATCCTTGCTGTTCTTCGGAAAGTGCGCCCACGGGAAAGGTTTCGGAGCTAATCCGACCCCGTCTAAGAAATCCATGTGCATCTTCGGGACGTAGACCACTGAGTCGCCGACCTGGGGCGCGAAGAAAATTGAGCTCTTCACAGGATCTTCTCTCAAAGATCTTCGCAACCACGAGTCGTCCACCCTTTGGCCCTCGTCGATGGCCCTTCTTGGCTCGAGCGCTGCGACAGCGCGAGGGGTATTTACGTCGTTAGAAGTGGGAGACGAAAGGGGTGGAACCTTGAGAAAAAAAGTGTTGTTCGCTTGCTCTCACCTGGATTGTGCAGGGGGATCTCCTCCTGGATCTCCTCATCTTCCGATCCTACATCCTCGTATACCTTCCTCTGCCTTCCCAAATTCCTTTCACTTGTCCGCCCCGGTTGTTGGTGCGCTCCCTCTTGCTGTCTCCTCCGCCTCCTCGCCGCCCTGGACCTTATCTCTTCCCTGCTTCCCGGCCTGCCCCTACGCATGAAAGAATCGTCGTCATCGCTGCCGCTGTCAGAATCGTCAATGTCGCTGTCAAAGGTGGCCTCTAGCTCTCCTTCGTCGTCGCTTTCCTTGAGCCTTCGTTCTTCCGTGAACGACTCGTCATCACTGTCGTCGTGGTCTTCGTCGAGGGTTATGGGCAAATTAGACGTCCCATCACCATCAACATCGTCGTCGCCATGCCAAATATAATTCGGGTTGAGCTGCCTCGGCTGCCTCGGCTGCCTGGGCTGCCTTTGCGGCTGTGGCACGACCTGCCTCTCCTTCTCCCGCTCCTCCTTGAAGAGCTTGTAGCCCTTGCTCTCGACTTCTCCCCCCTCCACCGACTTGAAGACCCAGTCCCTCCCCCCCCTCTCCTCCCAGTCGAAGACCTCCTTGGTCTCGACGCTCTCGCTCCCCGTCACGGGCACCATGAGGTGGTTGGTCCTCTCCCCTATCGGAGCTTCGTTGAGCGGCACAACCGTGCCGTCCAATCTCGACACGCACGGAAGGCCGGACGAATCGTAGAAGAAGGAGCAGTAGTCCGTGGAGAAGTACTGTTCCTTCTGCCACGGCGCCTCCTTCCACGCCTCTATGTTGTCGCCCCTGACGGTCTTCTCCCCCTTTCCGCCCGCGAAGAAGCAGACAACCCGACCGGCTTCGTCTCCCAGGACGATGCTCCCTCCGCCGCTGCTCCCCTCGCAGACTCCGACCCTCCTCCCGTCCTTGACCTCGTACTCTGTCCCCTCGACCTCCATCCCGTGCTCGAACTTATTGACCCCTAGGGTCTTGCACCTTCCGTCCCTCAGGTTCCACAGGTTGATCTCTCCCTCCTTCCCCGCGCTCCAAAGCCTTCCGTCAAAGAACCCCATGCAAAGCCTCCCCCAGTGCCCCCTGAAGCACCAGACCCTCTGCCCTCCGTGCATATTGAAGACGTCGATAACGGCCCGGCCGTCGTGCTGCGACAAGCGAAGTGAGAGAGTGTGTAGCAACCGAGTTAGAATAAAGAAGCGGTATTGGAACGACACAGTCGGTCTCCGATTCCGATTCCGATTCCGATTCCTCACCTTCTCCCTCTCCACCTTTTTCATCTTCGCCATGCCCTCCGTCAGGTCATTGTCGAAGGAGCTGACCGCGAGGAGGTTCCCGCAGAACTCCAGCCCCCCAACCTTCCTGCTACCCGAGGGCTTGCCCTTGATGTGTATGGTGGCCGTTTTGTGGGTGAGCTTGAACGTCCTGTAAGTCTTTCTCGACGGGTCGAGACGACCGTCGAAGAGTATGACCTTCCCCGCCCCCGCGATGGCGCACTTGGGCCCGTCGTACTTCACGTCCTCGACCTCCAGCCCCACCCCCCCCTCCCCCTTCTCCTTGAACGGGTTCTTCTTCGCCAGCTCCTTGCTCGAGACGAGCCTCTTGAACGTCTCTTCCCCACGGTCGAACCTCAAGAACTCAAAGTAACCGTCGTCGTACCCCACACAGAACTCCCCCTCCCCGTCCACCCCCACAACGCTCGGCGTATCCGACCACCTCACGTCCTGGCTCCTCGTCCTCCTCCTATACTCCTCCCTCCTCACCCTCTTGTACGGCGCGTTGGCACTGAAAACTGTCGTCCTCTCCGGCAGCCCGCTCTCATAACACCTGCTGTACTTCTTCCACTTCTTAGGGTCATCGTTGTTGTTGTTCGCCTGCGCTCCCCCTCCGCCCTGCGCCGGCGCCTCCAACCCCGGACTAAGAGGCAAATTCGGCAAGTCCTGTTCAACCTGCGACGAGAAAAGCGAGTCGCATGAAAATTGACCGTAACAAGTTAGAATTGCATGACGGTGGTTCTGGCGTTCGATATCTAGTCTAAAGCTCCTTCACTCGGGTTCGATTTGCTCGCTCTTCCATCGTTTTCTCACCTCCTCCTCCCCCCCATCAACCTCCCAAACCTTAACCCCACAATCGTCAATCCCCCCCACGCACCCTTTGACATAAAAACACCTATAAACCTCATTCTCGAAAACCCAAACCCTCAGACAAGGTCCTCTCGAACACCACATCCTCACAGTCTTATCACTCGAACTCGATATAAACCTCTTACCGCTCACACCATGCAGGTCGGTTATGTAAGAGCTGTGGCCTCTGAATGTTCTTAGGAGTTTAGCGCCGCAGCCTATCCATGATTTGATATTCCCTGAGGTTGTGTTTCTCGTGACGGTGTTGGATGAATTCTTGACTAAGAATAATTTTATTAAGAAGTCGTCGGAACCGGTTAAGAAATGTGAAGGGGTTAAAAATGTTACGCAGGTTACGGGCTCGCAGAGGTGGGTGTTTATCGTTGTTGAGGAAGTTGGGATTGGAGGTAGTGGAGGAGAAATACGACCGCCTAGAGTCAGGAAGGATTTTGACTTAAGAATATTAGGAACGGAGGAGGAGAGCACGGCCCCGGAAATCGACGAAGGAGTTACGGACATTTTACGACCGTTTTTTAAGGTTGTCAACTGTTCACGTAGTTCCCCTACTCGCTTGTAGTTCGCTGGATCTTCCGTGAAGGATTTAAAGCTCAGCCTGTACTCTAAATCCTTAATTCTCTCTCTTCCAGCTCTGGGTAAAGTCGCCGTGTCACAACTCTCGTTCGAACCCTTCGAAACTAGATTATTGAACTCAGGTTCCCTAACAGGTCCCACAGGTAGAGTCGCCATGTAGCTGCTCCGTTCCTTGAAAACGACCGGGCCGGGGAGGACGGAATCCAAGCCCTTAGAGAACATGTTCAGAGACTCGTATTCTTTTATCAGAGTATCGACGGCTGAAAGAGAAGCTGAGGAAGTAGAAATTGAACGGAGGTAGGAGAGAGTCAGGGCGAGGGACGAGGGGGAGGGGAGGGGAAGAGGAGGGGAATTTGAGGAGGCTGGTAGAGATAAGTCTGAGCTTTCGTCAGAGGCGGAGGCGGGGGCAGTTTTGTTGCTGTTATTATTCGACATGGAACTTCGCTCCACGGTAATTATTATAATTTCTGGTTCAGGCTCTGGTTGAGGCTCTTGTTCGCGGGGTGGTACTAGTTCGGTTTCAGGAGACTCAAGCTCGGGAGCTGTGGTAGTAGACGGGCTGGGTAGGGGAAGAGGTTCGCCTATGGACGATGTAGAAGAAGAGGAAGGCGGGATTGGACTAGTATGGTGTTGTGCTGTTGCTGTTGTTGTTGTGGTTGTGGTTGTGTGTGTTAGCGTGGTACAATGCATTCGCAATCTTCCATCAATATCTACGATGGATCACGATATTGTCGGTGGGAGGTTTTGATATTTCACTATTATTCGTCTTTTTTGCGAACCGCTGCAGAGAAACATCATTGGTTGTACTCAAAGGTCTATATTCCGCCCGCCGGGAGCATTTTCGACGTATTACTCAATCACATATGTTTTGCACCCGAAGCTAAGCGCCCAAGTGCATGCCATATATGCTGTACTTACCTCAAATGTCGGGCTATATGTCTTATGAAATATCACACCCTCAGAAATAGGTACAGGAGGTCGTTAAGTTTCAGGTTCGGGCGTAAGTTCACAGACTGCTAGCAGGCTCAGGATACTTTATGAGCTTGGAGGGAAGGTGCCTTATCGCTACTCCCTACTCTTTATGTCTCTATTGTCGACCAATAAAGCACGTTGAGACTACTACTACTACTGCTAGTACAAGATGTAGGACTAGAATCGATTCACACTGCGTTCGTTCCGTTACGTGACGTAGAAACAGCAATAATAAGGGTTTAATAAGATAAGTGGTCAAATGTGGGGGAAAAAATGGATTTTCCAGGTTTCCATCATTCCATCCATTTGTGTAAGCCACGCTTCAATTTGATCGTCGTCAATAAAATGCTGCGAGTGTATACACCTTCATAATGCAAATGTTACAATCTGTGTTATTGAAAGTCACGTATTAAAGAATAATTTAATACTGAATGCCACCGCCTTTGATCCACGTCCACGCATTATCGTGCAGGTCCATTACAGCTGAATATGGCGCAACCCGCTGCCGTCACGCATTTATTCACAACAATTCTACTTGAGATAGGATCATACAGGCGAGACCGTCGCCATTTTTTACCGTATAAGACATCAACAACCGGACGTACTGCACGGGGAAGCACCTCGTCACGGAACATGCTCCCGGTGCAGCCCACTTGCGGACTGTGGTGGGGCCCGCCTGGTGGGGCCCGCCTGGTGCGGCCCGCCTGGTATGTGACAGTTCATATGTATTAATCGTCTCTAACACACACGCTACGCTACGCTATATCATCATATCATATTCACAGGTATAAATATAAAACATACACAACAAACACACAGAACAACACACATAACATCATGTCTGAACCCGAATCAAAGAACGCGATGAAGAAGCGCCTTAAGGCCGAGGCCGCGGCCAAGAAGAAGGCTGAAAAGGAGGCCGCGAAGAAGGCCAAGGAGGCCGCCCAGCCCGCCAAGGCCAAGAAGCACGTCGCCGGAGGCGACGAGGACCTCGACCCCACCCAGTACTACTCCAACCGCGTCAGCGCCATCAAGAAGATCCAGGCTAACGGGGGGAACCCTTACCCGCACAAGTTCCACGTCTCCCACCGCGTCCCTGACTTCATAACGTCCTTCGCTTCCCTCCCGGATGGTGAGCGCGACGAGACTCAGACCGTGACTGTCGCGGGACGCATCAACTCAGTCAGAGGACAGGGGAAGCTGTACTTCTACGACCTCAAGGGGGACGGGGAGTTCATCCAAATCATGTCTGACCTCAAGACTTACGAGTCCGAGGACGGTTTTGCCGAAATTCACCGCACCCTAAAACGCGGCGACATCATAGGCTGCACCGGCTACCCCGGCAAATCCAAGACGGGTCAACTCTCCATCTTCCCCACCTCAATGATCCTCCTCTCCCCATGCCTCCACATGCTCCCTAAGAAAGTCGGTGACCGTCCAGCCATAACCGACCAAGAAACCCGCTACCGTCAACGTTACCTCGATTTAATCTGCAACAACGAAAACCGGAAAATATTCGAAATACGCGCTAAAGTCATATCGTACATCAGACGTTTCTTAGATACTCGTCATTTCCTTGAAGTTGAAACGCCGAGTCTTTGCCTCCTACCTGGAGGTGCGACTGCGAAGCCTTTTAAGACGTATCACAATGACTTGAGTCAGGAGATGTTTATGAGGATCGCGCCTGAGCTGCCGCTTAAGAAGCTTATTATTGGGGGGTTGGAGAGGGTTTATGAGATCGGACGTAACTACAGGTGAGGACAAATAAATAACGTTAAAGGGGACAACGTAAGAGACTGTCAGCACGACCGCGCGATGTATCTAATTCGTCGCTTTGCTCCGAGACAGAAACGAAGGGATCGACTTGACCCACAACCCCGAGTTCACCACCTGCGAGTTCTACCAGGCCTACGCAGATTACGAGGACCTCATGAACATGACGGAGGAGATGGTTAGCGGGATGGTCCTCCAGGTGTGCGGGAGCTACAAGATCTCGTTCAGCCCGAAGCCAGGCGCCCCTGAAGTTGAAGTCGACTTCACGCCCCCCTTTAAAAGAATCAGCATGATCTCAGGCCTCGAGGAGGCGATGAAGATCAAGCTCCCAAGCCTCGACGACCCTGAATGCGACAAGAAGCTCGCGAAGATCCTCAAGGAGAGGGAGCTGGAGTGTCAGCCCCCGCACACTACCGCCCGCCTCCTCGACGAACTCGTAGGAGAGTACCTCGAGGACAACATCGTCAACCCTACCTTCATAACCGAGCACCCCGAGATAATGTCCCCCCTAGCGAAGTACCACCGTTCCAAAAAGTTCCTCACCGAGCGCTTCGAGCTCTTCGTCGCCGGCCGCGAGCTTTGCAACGCCTACACCGAGCTGAACAACCCGTCCGTCCAGCGCGAGCGTTTCCTCGAGCAGGCTGCGTTCAACGCCGACGGCGACGACGAGGCCATGTGCCTCGACGAGTCCTTCGTCCTTGCCCTCGAGCACGGCCTCCCACCCACCGGAGGATGGGGACTAGGAATCGACAGGCTAACGATGTTCCTAAGCAACAAGAACAACATCAAGGAGGTCCTTCTCTTCCCCGCCATGAAGCCGAACCTCGAGGAGATGGCTATCCTCGCCGCCAACAAACCCAAGGAGGACGCAGTCGACGCCAACGCCAAGAAGTACCCCCCTTGCCCCCCAACAGTCTTCAAAGTAAACGGATCCGAGGAGGACCTCGGATCAGAACACGGCATGAAACTCCTCTCCTCCGTCCTAAAATCTTCAACGTGGATCTCAGGCGGTCAACCTACCGCGGAAGACGCCAAGCTTTTCAAGGTCGTTGAAGGGATGCCGAGGGAGTGCGTGGAGTTCTTTGGGGAGGTTAAGGGGTGGTTTTATAGTTGCGCGCAGTTCTCGGAGGGAGTTAGGGGGAACTGGAAGTGAACGAAAGGAGGAGAAAAAAGGGGGGAGGGGAGAGAGAGAGTTGGAAAAGGGGCTAGTATATTGGGCGGGGGGTAACATTTGTTTTTAAGAGAGAAATCTTGTGGGCTTAAAAATTGACGTTCTATGTTGTCTCCTAGACGCTCTCCACGGGCAGGGTGGTCTGGTCTTTCCACCCTTGAACGTCGTTTTGGCGTTCTTGCTTGGAAGTTCTTGGGGGCGGGTTTCTTTCTTCTTAGGTGTGTTCTTGTTGGACGTGGACGTTTTTATGTAAAAGCGATATGGGGAAGGTCGAATTATAACAACGCCACGAGCGAATTAAACATTAAAAAGGATTAATTCACGCAGGGACACTCACCTGCAGGAATCCTCCAAAATGGACCAAATCATAAAATATCATAAAATAAATTTTCGGTAGATATTCTTATAAAAATACCTTCCTTATGTGACCTTCTTCAGACAATAAATTTCGCTTCCCTTCCTTAATTTCCCTCTTCCATCCTCTTCCGTCCATTATTCTCAAGGCGTTGATCAGACGGCGACCCGAGGTCGTCGAACCTTTAGTGCCATTATTAACTGTATAAGAAACGTTTAAACGTTATTCCATAATTATATTAAGGTTATTTAGGACTAACATGAGCTCGGTATTCGATGCCATAGCCTTTAGTAGCGTATAGCAGCAGATAATAGTGATAATAATGAAATAATGAAATAATGATAATAGTAATGCGTTGACACTTGCCTCATTATAAACTAACTCTCTCGTCATCTCTCTCGTCATGTTCGTCCTCGTCTCTTTTATCCCTTTAGATGAATTCTCTGACCTTCTCCGCCGTCTGTCTCTGTCTCCTGCTATCTTCCTCTACCTCCTTCACCTTCTTCCTCCCCTCCTCCACTTCCTCCTCCACCTCCCTCAACCTCTTCGGAGGTAAGAAGGATCCCTCCTCCTCCCCCGCCGCAGGCGGCATGGGAGGAATGGGTAACATGATGGAGCAGTTCAAGAAAGCCCAAGAAATCGCAAAGAAAACACAAGAACTCCAGTCAGACCTCGCCAAGGAAATGATAACCGGTACCGCAGGTACCGTCACAGTGACAGTGAACGGGCAGCAGAAACCCGAGAAAGTCGAGCTGGGGGACATGACGCTGAGCGCTGAGGAGATGAGCGAGGACGTTAAGAAAGCTATCGATGACGCGCACGCGAAGAGTATGAAGGTTATGGGGGAGAAGATGCAGACGCTGTATGAAGGGTTGGGGCTTCCGGGGATGGGGGGGGCGCCAGAGCAGTAGGGGGAGGGCGAGGGTGAACGTAATCAAAAACTAATTATTTAACTAATTACTATCAATAGGAAAAAACCCATAATTTTATATCCTTCAATAAGGCGTTTCGGCATAATATTATTTCAACCCGTTCTATTGTATATGTTTCAAAGTTCCCCCGCCTTGCTGATACCTTCTCTCCTCTTCCCCTCAACGTCATCAGGCGTGCTCTCCACCCCGTCGAAGAACGCGAACCTCCCCTTCTCCTTCTCGAATACCATCGCGTCCTCAGGCCAAGGCCATCCGCCGAACTGAGTTGACTGATAGTCTCTGAAGGCTTGCATGATCTCTGACTGGGTGTTCATTACGAAGGGGCCGCGCTGGGCGACCGGCTCGGAGATTGAGACGCCGGAGAGGACCAGGAACTCGGTCGATGAGGAGGAGGTAGGAGGGTTCGATAACGTGAGGGCTTTTGAGGGGTCGATTACGGCGTAGACTTTTGACTTGAAGGAAACGCCATCTATTACGCCTTCAGTTCCCTCTATCATGTAGAGAGTTCGGTTGACGCCTTCTGTGGCGGTTGAGGGTATTTTTATTTTGCTGTTTGGGGGGAGGGTGATGTGGTAGATTGAGACTTCATTGGAGGGGTCGGCGGCCCAGGAGTTGGGGGGGGGAGCTTCGCCGTTCAAGCCCTTGTACTCTCCTGCAAACAGAGTCAAGGAGGAGCCGTCGTCGCGGGTCACCTTGTTAACTTGCTGAGCCCAGTGCATTTTGAAGCTCGGTTCGCACATCTTGTTCTTGGCGGGGAGGTTGAGCCATATTTGGAAGAAGCGAGTGGGGTTATCGCTCGTCTGGTTGACCAAGGGGAACATCTCCCCGTGCACGACACCTCCGCCGGCAGTCATCCACTGGAGGTCCCCGTCTCCGTACCTTCCGCCGTTGCCCATCGAGTCGGTGTGGTCGATGACCCCCTCCATCGTGGCGGTGATTGTCTCGAAGCCCCTGTGTGGGTGCTGCGGAAAGCCAGGTATCCTATCGCCATGGTACATCCTGTAAGGTGCAGAGGGGTCAAAATCCGCCCCGTTGCCGACGCGAGGGGCCTCCATGCGGGTATTTCCGGGAGGGTACTGATCCTTATGATAGACGCAAAAGAGGAATGGATCCAGCGTCTGAAAGGGTGGAGCTGCACAAGGGGTGAGCAACCAATCAACGTCAATTTGTACATAGTTTTGTACGACACCGTCTTATTCATAGAAGTGCCTTCGAATACCACCTGGATATCTCTAACTACTCAAAATTCACGTCAAATTTACTGTTCAAATAACGCTTGTATGTGATGGAGCAGAGCTAGTCCGAGTCGCCCGGAAAGACATATCACGGGCGGGGCCAGCCACAACATGCACTCACTTCCTAAAGCAGATACCGCCCTTATCGTAGAGGTAACACCGGAGGCCATCGTTATGATCTATTCAAAATTGAGAAGCAAGACATCCAGATAAGTCCTGTGTGGAACGCCTGAGACAGCTAGCTCTCACCAAAGATAGGAATCTCTCTGGGCAAGCCTTCCCACATCTTAAACCCGCGCGAGAACACAATGTCGGATAAATTCTTCGATGAAATCCTCAGTAATTCTTCTACCGCTTCCGAACTTGAGCGGTTAGTAGAAAAAGCCAACTCAAAGCTGACCCGACTACGACAGGAAAAGCAGATAAGTTCAGCACCCTCACTTTCGTCAGGCGGCACAACCGCGTCAGCGCCATCAAGAAGAAGCTGACCAACGGGGGAAACCCTCACCCCCACAAGTTCCACGTCTCCCACCGCGTCCCCGACACCGTCTGATGTCCCGGACCGGAAGAAGGAGCGCCGGTTGACTCGAAGGAACGGCGTGAAGGGTGCTAGCCATGCTATGCCCACCCTGAGCAGGCGAAATAGCTATGATGGCAGTGACAATGTCGAAGTGCAGAAAGCGTTCCTGGATAACTTGATGTCTGTTGCGCTGATCAAGCGGAAGGGTTGGGAGGGGGCGAACGACGATGATGTGAAGGAGCTCAAGGAGCTCTTGGACGGAGTCATCGCGAATTCCGGCGACGTGGTTGAGGCAGTGTCGAAGGTGAGAAGGTGGAGAAGACACTCAGTTTCCTCGCAGACGACGTGGTTGTTCATTACATTCTAACTCGTCGCTTTGCTGCTCGGTCGCTTCGAAGTGGTACGATACGTCTGTCCCTGTCCAAGGTCTAAGCGCACTAGCAAAGGAGAACCAAAAGAAACTGTTCGTCCGGATTGCAAAACGGCACAGGTGAGTGTGTGGCTTCGCTCGCTGCCACTATATCTGCGTCAAATCATATCATAGCTACTTTATCCTAACTCGTCGCTTCGCTCCTCTCCTCGGCTCAACTACACAGGACAACGCGGAAAATGGCTCGCTACGGAGTCGGGATGAAGATTGCGTTCACTCTTGTCCTGGGGTACGCAGATATATCCACCGATCTGCTGGTCGCCAAAAGTTACTACGATGCTGGTAATTTCGACACAGCGTACGCAACTGCGGGGTTCGCATTTTTAGCCATCATCATACAATCAATGTGCACCTTCTTTCAGTACAAGAGGAAGTCGTGGGCTGAGCGACTTGCGCGCTCCCTGCTATCTCTCCTTGGGCTCGGGCCGCTCGTTGAAGGGTGGAGCGTTTGGACAGGTAAGGAGAGCAAGAACTTGTTGCTCTCTGGGGAAGTCATGTACGCGGGCATGAAAGGGGTGGAGATCAGCTTCGAATCCATCCCTGAGAGTATCATCCAAGTCGGCGGAATTCTGGATGCGAAAAAGGGGGAGATACAGACAATCCAGATCTTGGGCATATTGTCAAGTATATTATCGGGAGCTTTCATCATGACTGACGGCAACTTCGGCTTCATCCTCAGTCACTATTTGCAGAGTCCAGGCGATCCTTTCTACGGCTGGATTCCGAAGGTAGGCGGGTGGCAGAAGCGGCGGCAGATGTTCGGCATGTTCCTATTCAACGTCGGCTATTTCGCCCAGTTCGTCTTTGCAATGTCCCTTGGCGTTCAGGCATTCGGGTCGACAACGCCCCTCTTCGTCCTGATCGGGCTGGAGTTCTCCTCCATATGCGCTTACATGGCTTACAAGCAAGAGCTGTCCGGCTTTTCGATAGTCGGTCACCCGTCAGCCATCACCAACATCTTCGTTCCGTTCGTCGTGTGGGTATTCCACTATTTGCTGACCTGCGCTGTTCCGATGGTGATCGCTTCGGCCCCGATGGAACTAGGACCGGAGGTATTCGCAGGTATCATTGTGTGGCGGCTCTTGACAAACGGAGTCGTCATTTATCTGGCGCTAGGCAGCATCGTAGGGGCGCCTTTGACATTTTCGTCTGGCATGCTCGGATACGGGGTCATTTTGGCGCTGACGCTGGCTGGGCTAACCTTATTCTTCCTGAACTGCGACGAGAACTTTGACAGGAATTTATTTTGGAGACCGAAGTCGGGAAAGGAGCACTGCCGAGATTGTTGGCAAGATGAGGTCATCTGGACTCCGAGACATAAAGAAAAGGATTCCGAGATATGGGGTTGGGTCGGGAACACGCACCCAACCTACCTACCCTTCGACGATATGAGCCGGTGGCTGTGCAAAACTCTAGTCGAAAAGTACGAGGACAAGGCTGTAGAGAGGCCAGATTGGATTAGAGGAAAACTCGCCGAGTCGTTATTGATCAAGCGCTTCGCGGAAATCTACACCTGGAAAGGTTTGAACATGGAAGACGTCAACGAGGCGATGGACAAGCTCTTCGGAAGGAGCAGTAACAATTTGGAAAGAAGACGCGACAAGATGCTTACATTCATAAAGAAACGCGCAAGTACAGATTCGTCAATCAAGAAGAGTCCAAGCAAGTCTCTGAAGATCACGCCATTAGTTGACGATGATTCAGCCTCAACGTCGGCGTCGGCGTGGGACCAAAGTGAGACCTAAGTGATAATTATTTATTTGTAGAATGAAACGGGTCCTTTTTCCCTTTTTTTCCCCCTTCTCTCCCTCCAAACCCCTCTCCCCCCCCCCTCCTCCCTCCCCCTAAAACCTTTAAAATAACCCTCCCCCCCCCTCCGTTCATCTCGGCATCTTAATCTGCTCCCTGAGTTGCTCCAGCTCCTCCCTCTCCTCCATGCACTTCTCGATCCTTTTGATCTCCTCCTTCGTCTGCCTCGCCCTTTCCTTCCTCAGCCTCTTCGCCTCGAAGACAGCCCTCTGCCTAGAACGTACCGTCGACTTCAACATAGAAACCTTACCTACGGACTTAACTGAAGCGACGTTTACGTCCTTTGACTTCAAAGCCTTGACGGACGTGGTTTTAGGTAAAGGCCTAGCCTTGAAACCGTTAGCCTTACTCGTAGTCTCCTCCTCGATCATTTTCTTCTTAGCTTCGCTCTTGACCTTGATAGAAGTACTAGCTTCAGAACCACCGGCGAGAGTATCACGTTCGAATGGCTTCAAAGCTCTAACCTTCGTCTTAGAAGTTTGATGTGTTAAACTCGAGACTTCCGTTGAATTTGAAGTTCGTACGCGAACGGGGATGGAAGGTTGTGCAATAGAATCATGGTGAATCACACCGAGCTTAGGTGACTTAGGTACTGTAGCCGAGCGTTTCGGCATGCGAGGTACGCCTGTGACACCTCCGCTACCGCGGTCACCGTTGGAGGATGGTAGGGGTCGTGCCTTGAATGGTTTGTATGGGTTTATTCCTGTTATCCTTTGCTTTTTATCGGTTGAGGTTGGGTTGGACTTTGAGGTTACGGAACGCTTGGGACGGGTAGAAGGGCGGGAGGGGAGGGAGACGCGGCTGGTGGAAGGGGCGGGGCGGGCCTTGAACGGACGGGGGAAGGAGGGGGGG
>BRXY01000366.1:0-13006 GCA_030267945.1 Triparma strigata | reverse complement strand
CAACAGAAGAACCGAGGGAGGACTTCGAGGAAGCAGCAGGGTTCTTGCGCCGGGCACCGAGCATGGGGGAGTTAGGGACGGTGGGAGGCCTCTTGTTGATCTTGGGGACGCCGATCTGTCCCCCCGTGCCGTACTCTGAGTTGCTCAAGGGGAGGGGACGGGCGACGAATGACTTGCGCCTGCTCTTCTTCTGCTCGTTGCCGCCGCCGTAGGGGGCGGCAGGAGGAGGAGGAGGGGCGACGTTCACGGTGGCCTCGTTGGCGTTGCCGAAGACGCCCGAGAAGCTCTCGTCGACGCCGATGGCCTCCTTCGCCCTGACGGTCTTCTCCTTGATGCTGTTCCTCCTCCTGCTCAAGAAAAGCTTCCTCTTCTCGCTGATGTTGATAAGCCTCGCGGCCAGAGCCGTGCTGCTGTCCGTGACTGCCTTCTTCGCCGACTCGAGGTCCTTCATCCCCGCGTTCATGCGCTGCTCCTCTTGGTCGTTTCCGAATTTGTCGGCAGCGTCTTTCTGCCTGGTCTCGGCCTCGATGCGGGCCCTGGCCTTCCTAATTTCAGCCGCAGTAGCAGGCGAGAAAAGTACGTCATGAACGGAAGGCGCTACAGCGCTCTGCCCTGAACTCGCAGTGGCGGACGGAACGTAGGACGCGCGGGACGATATCGTCGAGGATACGACGGCGTTCACGAGGTCGTTGGAGGCGACGACGGAAGGGGAGGGAACGGGGGGGGGAACAACACCGGAGGAAGTTGAAGGACGACCGACTGTGGAAGCGGGGGAGTCCTCGTAGGCGAGCATCTGCGTTGTTGTAAAGTAAAAGTGAGTAGTTGTTGTAGTAGTTATTGTAACGGCTGTCCGTGTATGCTGCTGTGTATGCTGCTGTGTATGCTGCTGTGTATGCATAAGTATTCGTCGCTCACCTCATAAGGATTACTATTCCTCTTGTTAACAGGACTTAGGCTTTCCGGGCTCCCTAAGGACCCCTGCTGTAGTATATCATTCTTCGACTCAAGGTAATCACTCATATCGTTCATCTCGTTCATCAGACGACCGTTTTGTCTTTGTGTAGACACGTTCACGTATCGTACTGTACTATATATGAAGACGACGAAGGTATTTGTTGAGCGAAAGGGAAGGAAAGAGAGTGAGAACATGTGTGTGCTGAGGAGCATCAAATCAAGAGAAGGTGAAAGGACCTTTTAAAGGTTTTAAACGGCGTAACGATCATAAACGCATTACCGTCGTATTAAGATATATATTATATTCGTAAAAATAATAATATAATATCCTCTGCACGTTCATAAAGTTCGACAAATACAGTATAACAATAAATTCATCGATGTAGCTGTTGGCTCCATTGCGAGACTAAGAAATCATACATTTAACCGATGTTATAACGAAACTAACGTTGTTTTTATTACTTATTCAGATTTAAAAACGATGTGAAAACGGACAGTGAGTATTGATAGTGACGAAACTTACGTGTGATTTGTAATCAAGGAGAATCAGAAAGTCTGAGGAGAAAGCTCGCAAAAATGGAAAAAAGAGCCGAAAATCATTTGAGAGTTTTTGGAGAAATCCTCAATTTGTGTGTCCTCTTCTCATCGTTCATCTCGTTTTATACATCCCGTTTTATAATAATTCTGGCCATAGGAGCTTCTACTACACTGACTCCCCCCACCGCTGCCCATGACGACAATGGCGTTTTGTCAGATCCGGCCGACATCTGGGTTTGCTCGGAGTGCTCCCAGGAATGCGAGTGCTTCGACGCCGCCTGCGTCTGCTGTGACGCGCCACGCCCCGGGGCGCCCCCTCCGCCCGTAGCGGCGCCGAGAAGGTTGGACAGCGAGGCGTTCCATTACTCACGGGTGCTGTCCCCGGGTGTTTGTAACCAGCTGATCAGAATGTCGCGTGAGCGCGTCTTGTCGATGGACCTGGACACGGTGGACGACGCGCCGGTCTACCAGGTCGACCTGGTGCAGGTGAGCGCGCGAGCAATTGATTTATCTTCTGACCGATGAGCTCCTCTTCTGACCCGTCGAACCTCGTGTCGTGCAGAACGGCTGGGTCTCGGACGCGGACATGTGGTCGGTCGTCGGCCCGGCGTTCGATTTCCGGCTGAAGCCGCTGCTGGCCAAGCTGCCGTGGCTGCAGGATACTGCGTTCACCCTCGACCACGTCTTCTTGAAGCGCTACAGGCCCGAGGAGCGGACGCACCTCGGGATCCACGTCGACTCCTCCTTCTGCACCTACAACGTGTTGGTGTCGGACCCCCTTGCTTTCAAGGGCGGCGAGATCTACATCTTCACGCCAGCGCAGACGCAGAAGCACTTCGAGCGGCACGAGGCCATGAGCACCAAGCAGAAGGACGACTGGGTCGGCGGGCACGCGCAGCTCCCCACGGTCGAGGGCTACGGGCAGGGCGACACCCTGGCCTTCACAGGGGACCGCCACCTCCACGGCACGCTGCCCGTGACCTGGGGAGAGCGCGTCGTGCTCACGTTCTTCTTCGAGCGGCTGGGCGATGACGCGAAGGGCCAGAGCTGCTCGAGCTGCGGCGAGTGGCGCGAGCGCTACGAATACAGCAAGAAGCAGCTTCGGCGGGGCGGCGACGCTGACTGTAGGCGCTGCACCGGCGAGATCGTCGCCGCCGTGCTCTGCTCGACGTGCGGCCTCGGTAGCGTCGAGCACCACGGCGGCTGCTGCGCGGGCACGGACATCGGCACGTGCAGCAGCTCGCACAAGGGCGTGGACAAGCCGAATGCGAGGCCTTGGGGCACGGTGTCGTTCGCCAAGAGCCGTAGCGTCGAGTTTGGTGAAGGTTGATAAATTAGAACGGCGGGTCAATTTCTATCAATCAGTTAGCTTCGCGTTTCTAATCGTCTTTCGCGAGTTCGATGACTTCGTCGTTGGCTTCGTGGTGATGATTTCATGCATACAGACGACTTCAGGCGACTGTTCGTAGAGTTTGTCAGTGACGTTGATGAAGGCCATGATGATGTATCCAAGGTATTCGCCTACCTCCGCTCTATACAATCGCGTCCATTGAAGTGGAAGAGGTGGAGATTAATGGTACCATGTATTAAGTGGATGTTGGTGACGATGATGAAAAGCGTGCTATTTTCAATGTCACCGACAATGATGAGTTGGGAAACAAAATTGGAAACAAAATTGGGTTCATGCTGATGGCGTTGCGGGGTTTGACTGGTTAATAACTAAATACGGTTGGAGATGTTAAAAACTGAATTTCAATTATGGTTTTTTGCAAAGGGTTTCTTTTTTGTGTTTGATGAAACCGTTTCAATGCGGTTAATTATTGTATAGAGAGGAGGTAGGTGACTACCGCGTCTTGGTCATAAACGTTAATGTCGGAGGGGACTAGCTTGAAGCATTCGTAGAAGACACTGCGACCAAACTTTTGAAGCGAGTCTGGGACCTTCATCGTTCTTAAACTTGTGCAATAACTGAAGGCTTGATTACCTAATTCCTGAACGTTCGTGTGGAGGAGATCGACCTCTTCTAGACTTTTGCAACTAAGGAAGGATTTTCTACCAATTGATGTTAACGACCTTGGGAATGATATGTCTTTCAAATTAATGCAGTATTTGAAGGAACTATCACCGATACTTGTTATGCCTTCGGGGATGTCTACAACGACGAGAATAGAGTCCGGCGAATTGCATAGGAAAAAATACTTTCCGACCTTCGTAGTATTCAGAAGGAAGATAACCTTCGTCACTTGCTTCCTCTTTTCCTTCCTCGCAGCAGAAACGGCTTCCTCATGACTTATATCATTCCCTCCATGAACAATAAGCTCGCCTAAAGGCTCATCTCCCACCTCAATCAGCTTCTTCTCAACGACTGCGTGCCATTTTCTATCGAGCCAACGCATCGCAACTAAGATATCAACACTGACGAACTCTACGAACAGCCGCCTGAAATCGTCTGTATACATGAAATCATCACCTCCGACGGCGGGGATTACGTCGGCGGCAGAATCAGACTCTGAACCTTCAAATAGTACCTCCTCGTCGTCCTCGCCCTGTTTATTGGTCGGATCTAGTACATCAATTGCGTTCGAAAGATCTTCAGACGTTCTTTTAGACATATTACGTAATAGTGAATGATAAAGGTCGGGCTATTCTTTTCGCAGGACACTTCACAGAAATCCCTCAATTTGTGTGTCCCCTCTTATTTCATCATTCATCCCGTTTTATAATAATTTGAAAAGAACTGCAGCCTAACCCCTATCATTTTTGGCGTATCTGGCTATTTTAAAAAAAAGCCTACGTAGTTTTAAAAGTTATTTCGTGTAAAACAGTGAGCGACCATCGGGCTAAGCTTTTTTGGGACATTAGACACTCAGAAGGTGTTCAATAACGACTTACATCAAGCTATAGATAGCCAACATGCCTTCCGTAATAAAGGTCCGCATAAACTCCGCCCACTCCCTCCCCTTAATGGACCGCTCCCACCTAACAGGCTCCCTCTTCACTGACCCTTACGTAACCGTAACCCTCGGCGGTCATTCTCTCCGTTCCCACGATAAGTCCCGAACCTACATGGGTAAAACAGCCATAGCCCGAAGGACCACTGACCCTATATGGGGAGAAGAGTTCCGCTTCGAAGTTACTGACGACACTTTACTTCAGAACGAGCCTTTAGTCTTCAAAGTTTGGGACTCAGATAATTATAAAACAGACGGTAGCATAGGTTTAGTATACGTGAACCTGAACCCCCTCCTGATGCGCGCCGGTACAGCCTCCTCCTTCGACGACACGAAAAAGGACGACGTAGACGCGGAGAATAATTCAAACCAACAGCAGACTGTCACGTCAACGAACGACCTCGAAACGCCTAATCAGGATCAGGATTCCGAGTTGACTATCGACGGACTGTTCCCTATTTACGATACTTTAAAAGGCGTCCGCGGTGAATTATCGCTAACGATAAAGCTAACCTTCATATACAACAAGAATCCATTCAGAGATTCATCCGCCGGAGTGCAGATATTCCCCTTAAGCGAGTTGGACCCTAGTAGCGGTTTAGAGGTCGTGCACGTTTTCGGTTTCGTGGAGGAGCTAGGGGTCGCGGATGACCCTGAGTACGAGTGGAAGGATAATTTCAGGCAGGCTAGGAGCAGTAACGAGTCGAGGCAGAGCCTGCTGTACATGCTGGACAACAGTGTGAGGAGGCAGCTTTGTAAGAAGGTGCTGGATATGGGGGCGAACGCGCTTTTGGGGTACAGGGCGGGGCTGGACGTCGAGGGGGACAGCGGTATTGTGCAGAGGTGCTACGGGACGGCTGTGAGGATTGCGAGGGTCAATGATTCGAGGTTTCAGGACTACAGCTTCAAGTCGAAGGTCGATGATATGGATAAGGACGAGGGGGACGAGATGGAGAGGGAGAGGGAGAGGGAGAGGGACAAGGACGATGATAAGGAGATGCTGCAGCTCATTACGGCGAGCCAGACGATTTCGGCGAGCGTGGTGAGGCATAGGTGAGGACGAGTATCGTTTGAAACAACGGCAAACGTTGTAAATTGTCGTGGACTTCTCACCTCTCACCCCTCCTCCTACCCACCCCTCCTCCTACCCAAAGGGAAAACGATCTCGACAACGAGGTGCAACTCTTGACGCTGCAGATGTTCGGGCCTCAGGTCAGGATAAGGATCGGCGGCATGGTCACCGCCAGGAGCGTGAAGTACTTGGGCAAGCTTGCCTCTTCCCTTTCGGACCAAGAGACTAGGGACGGGTGGTGGTCGGAGCTCAGGTCAGAGCTCAGGTCTCACGCGAAGACCTTGGGGTGCACGCACGTCGTGGGTTACATTGAGTCGTCTACGATCCACGACGATGTTTGCGTCTTGTCAGTGACGGGCACTGCCGCCACTGTCAGGGGCTTGGCCGACCTGGTCGGAGAGGTCAGGATGAAGAGGCAGTGGGAGAGGAAGCTCCTCGTCGACTCCAACCAGACTTCGAAGAATAACCTCATGGACGACAGCGACGCCGACCACAGGGGCATGAGAAAGATGAGCGAAGGCGACAGCAGCCTCCCCGGCATGGGCAAGGTCGAGACCGGCGCCGAGAGCGACACCGGCGTGAGCGCCAGCGAGGTCGACGAGAACAGGGGCGTCGGCGTCACGCAGGTCGTGACCAACGACAGGAGGACCGCCAGGGAGGCCCGCAGGCTCCGCAACGCGCAGCGCATGGAGCGCCGGCTGAGGAAGGACCCCTCGTACGCGCAAAATTCGGGGAACACCCGCTACGGGCAGGCGCTGGGCATGCACGGGCTGAGGCTCGCGAAGCCGTGCAGCTACTGCCACGTGCCGTACCACCACAGGATGGCGCCTTTCAGCAACATGAAGCTCGTGCCTTGTTTGCTGTGCGGAAAGAAGTGGGTGCCGGAGACGATACTGAGCACCACTGAGCCCCCGACGAGGCTGCCCGTGAGGGGGTCGGGAGTCCTGATAGAGGCCAGGGTCTGCAGGTCGAGGCCGAAGGCCACGGGGGAGGCCGACGCAATAGCGGTGTCGGAGGCCCTCCCCTTCCTTGAGTATGAGCTGATGCGCCAGCTCATGCTCAAGCTCAAGGTGCTGGGCAGGAACGCTGCGTTCAGCCTCAAGAGCGAGGTCGACGTCGGAAGTAGGCTCATCGTCGCGACTGCGACGGCGACCGCGCTGTACTGTGAGGCGATGCCGCCGCCCAGAGTTCTCGAGATTAGCAGGACTATCGGGGTGAGGGACGCGGAGGACATGCAGCTGGTGAGGCTGCAGCGTCAGATTGAAACCCTCTGCGCCTTCAACAGGCGAAACCTGACCATCAGCGCAACCAAGGCGCTGGAAAGGAAGAGGAAAAAGATAGCCAACAGGCGCGAGCAGGCGAGACTGCGCAAGGCGGCTCTGAAGAAGAAGAGGAGCAGGAGGCAGAGCTTCAGCGGCGCCGTTGGCGACACCGATAAGAAGAAGGACAAGGGGGAGAAGGACAAGAAGGAGTCAAGTAGCTCCTCCTCCTCTTCCTCAGACGGTTCCTCGTCTTCCACCACTTCGTCTTCGTCCTCATCTTCCTCCTCCGACGAGACGGAGAACGAGAAGGAGACCCAGAACGATGACTTGGAGGACGACCCCGACATCGGGCCGGATTTAGAGGACCTGGACGAGTTGGCGGAGATCGTGGAGGAGGGCGGGGAGGGGGGCGGGGGGGGAGGCACCGGAAAGCGGCGTCGAAAGAGAATGTACCGCGACGACAAGGCTCCGTTCGTTCTAGAGATCGAGGACGAGACCGACGAGGATATCATGAGCGTACTGTTGGACAAGCTCCTCCCCGACGGCGTCCGTGTCGTTACGTCAGAGTACATGCCCGATCGCGGAACCGGCTCGGGCGGCAGCGTCTGCGAGGTCGAGAACCTCGGCATGTTCATGGTTATGATGCGCGTGAAATGGAACGAGGCGGGAAGAGGCACGAGGAACAACCAGTGGCTCAGCGGCCTGTTTCAGCTCCTTTACTCGAAGCTGTGCGAGAACTTCAACAAGGAGAAGGGGGCCATCATGCTCTCGGGCCTCAAGACTCAAGTGAACCTCACCCCAGACAACATGATCGAGCTGGTTTGCACGTGTATGGCCGTCAGGGAAAAGGGCGACGATGAAAGTAAGGGGGGGACGGGGGGGGACAATGTCGGAGAGGGTGGGGGGGGAGACGGGGAGCAGAAGAATGAAGACGAAGAGAGGAAGGGGGAGCTGGCCAAGAGAGCACTCATGGAGGAGATGGAGAAAGAGGTGGGAGTGCTGTTTGGTTGGGCGAACGTCGAGGACAACCAGCTAACCACGATTGTGGAAAAGCTGAGCGACACGGCGAAGATCGTGAACAAGAGATTCACGGGAGGGCGCTTTGTGGAGGAGGCCCAGAAGGTCTTCGGAAGGCTCGATTTCGGCAGCCCGATCTTTGAACAGAGGCCTCTCAGGGTCGAGGGCGACGGCCTCAACTTTGAAGTGTCTCCGTCCCCAAGCACGGGGCCCCGGTCGTCTCCGGTGCTCTTCGGAACGCCCATGCTTAGCTCCCCGGGCAACCCCAGCAGGAAAACTCCAGAGCTTGCGACGAGCCACACGCTCCCTCTTCCCCCGGCGTCTCCGCTGCGTCTCACTTCTAGCAAAAGCGTGCCTACAAGCTCGTTCAAGTCGCTGAATATCGACGCCTCGAGGAATGCGACCAAGGAGGAAGATTCGATCGTCTTGAAAGCCCTGGAGAGGAAAGACAGCGAGAAATTCGAGGGGGACTCCGTGCCTGGTTCCGAGGCCAGTAGCCCCAAGACCACCCCTGCCGCCCTCGGAGTGAGGAGCCAGATGGTCGGGCACAGCGGGCAGATCAGCATCCAACGCTACAGCTGGGTGCCCGGCACCACGAAGAAGGCAGGCGGCATCACGGAATGCGCGGTCGAACTCACGCCCCTCGGACACATCGCCGGATCCTCGGTCGAGAAGTACCTGGGCTTCGTGAGCATGCACTTCGTCCGAGAGAGCAGGAGCGGGGAGCTGCTGAGCGGAGAGGCGGCGAGCTTCCAGCACTTTTTGATCGAGTGCAATGCCATCGTTAGAGCCCACGTCGCCAGTCTGGGCGGCAATGCGATGCTCTGCTACATGGCCGTGCCGGCAGAGAGTGGCGGAAAGGTGTACAAGAGCCAGGTCTACAACTTCGTCAGCCTCAGTGGTTGCGCCGTGGTTATGAAGGTGAAGAACGACGAGGGAGGAGCAGGAGGAGGAGGAGGAGGAGGAGACATTGAGACTGGAGCGAGCTGGGGAAATTCGTCGGAAACGTCGTCTATGACCGGTGGCGGGGGGTTCATGTCGTCCGGAGGGTCAAACAAATATCAAAGAAAACTTACCATGTGATACGATATTTTTTTTTCTTGAAAAACTTGTTCCATGCCTTGGGTTAATTGTATGATATTATGTAATAGCAGCCAGAGAGAGAGCGGTTTAAGATATTTCCATTAACTTGGTATTTCCTGGATCTACTCTGGAATTGCTTTAGAGAGTGACTGGCCAATAGAATTAGTTCAGGGCGCCCTCCCATGGCCTTCCCTTCCCCCCTTCTCCGCGGAACAGATGAAAATGACAGCCAAACAGATCCTTCGGTTCCTTCGCTCGCCCAACACACTCCTGCCCCTAACTCGCTAGTTTTATCCTCGTATTCTGGTCACCCATTCGCGCATCGTGCATTGAATGCGATAGAAGACTGCGATAGGAACCCTAAGTTGTTAACGTATCCGTGTAACAATACGAAATTCCACAATTACAATGAGGAGGGCTACTTCCCCGCGACCTTCCCCTCTTTGGCCTCGCTTGCGCTATGCATAATAATTTTCATGGTCGCTTTGGCCGGCTATGGACTTAGCTGTTTCATAAGTAACGTTGAGGAAAAGGTGAGGAGCAACTGTCCGCCCCCTGTACCGTTGTGGTGTGTGTATGTGTGCATGTGTGTGTGTTTGTCAACTGCTTTGGATTCAGCAGGTGTTAAAGAGCTTGTACACGTAAACCCCGACGACTAACTCCAAACACGCTGTAATCAAACAATACTTGCTCCTAGAATCGCCGGCTGACGCAGTACGCGTCCCAGGAGAACTGGGACGAAGTGTGGGATAAGAAGAAAAAAGAGAAGGAGAAGGCAAAAAAATACCAGGGTGCGTCTGCTTCACCGAGGACGTCGTCACCCTTGAAGAAGCCCCCGCCCGGCTCTCCACCGACGCCTCGGCCTGATTTGAAGGGTTTCGGTGCCGGGGCTATGGGAACTAGTTTCAAGCTGGTTGCCGGGGACGTTGCCAAGGGAAGGGCGAGGTAAGCGCACGGCACAACTCTCCATGCTCTTCTCATTTTCGTTATCCATGCTCTCCTCTAACAACTCCCTCCAACTTTACAACTTGTAGAGCTCCGTCGGTGGAGGAGAGGCAGTTAGTATCAGTAACTGTGACGGATGTGGTCTCTGAGACGGTGCGGAAGCTGAGCGGCGCCCCTCAGCCGGTAAAGTCAACAACAACGACAACGACAACAACGCCGAAAACACCAACATCAGCAGCCACATCGAGGATTGTGTCGCAAAGGAAGCTCAGCACTGACTCTACTGACCGGATGGTCGAGCCGATAGAGCTGACGGAGGCGGAGCTGCGGGAAAAGAAATTCTTCGAGGACCAGCAGGCCAACATCGCCGCCGAGAAGAGGCAGCAAGAGGAGGAACTCGCCAAGCTAACCCCTCAGGAACGAGAAAAGAAGGAGAGGGAAGAGCAGGAGGCTAAGGAGCACGACGCTAAAAGAAAGGCGCACAATGTTCGGACGATGACGGCGATGGCAGGGGGTCGCGGCAGAGGTGGAGGGAGGGGAAGAGGAAGGGGTAGAGGGGCTGGCAGCACCAAGAGCCTGTTCAAGATTAAAAAACGACCAGAACCTGTTGAAACTGCTGTGGAAGACTCAAAGCCAATGGCTGAATTGGAGAGTCCCAGCGACAGCGTAGGCAGCAGTGGCGAGAAAAGGCCGAGCTTGGCGAGCAGCCCGAAGAAAAGACCTAGTCTGGAGCGGAGGCTGAGCCGACCTGACGGGTCGAGAGACATGAGCCGGCTGAGCTTTCAGGGCACGCCGTCGCCTCGCCGTTCCTTCAAGGAAAGTTCGCCCTCGCCCTCGCCTCGCAGTTCCCTGACAAAAGCGACGGGAAATCCTCTTCACATGGACGCACCGGCTCCAGCAGCACCGAAGGTCCCTTCGCCCGTGGGGGCGGGTGCGGGGGCTGCAGCATCTTCCCAATCAGATCGAGAGAAGCAGTTCTTCCTCGATCAGCAAGCTATGAAAGACGCGGCGAAGGCGGCGAAGGAGGCGGACCTCGCCAAATTGACGCCCGCTGAGCGAGAGAAGAAAGAACGCGAGGAAAGGGAAGCCAAAGAACATGCAGAGAAGAAAAAGAAACACATGCAGCGCCTCACGATGGGTGCTACCGGTGGGAAGAAACCACTTCTTGGCGGAGGCAGAGGTAGAGGCAGAGGAGGCAGAGGCAGAGCGTCAATGCTGTAAGAGAAATCTTCATTATTATGTTCAATTATTTCATTTATTATTACCCTACAACTGTATTATCCACCTTATTTGTCATTGCTGCATTGAACTCATTTTCGGCAATAAGATGCCCCGTGTCGTCCTTAAGTTTCAAGCCATTCTCGACCGCCTCCTTCAGGTCCACTGGGTTGCTGTCCGCCGAGACCACTGCGGTGCTGAAACCGTCGAGGGTCGTTAGAGTCGGGACAGAGTCCAAAATTGTCTTCTTGTAGTGTGGCGTCGTGTCTACGCATGGATTCTCGCGAAGGTCTAGGGAAGTGAGGGAGGGTGGGAAGGCTGACGACTGTGGAAGGGATTCCAACTCGTTGTCCTTCAAATTAAGTATCGTCAACTCACTGGGCAAAGCCGGCAATTTGGACAGAGAACATGATTCGACGTCGAGCTGCAAGAGCGCCTTCAGCTGCTCCAAAAAGGTAGAGAAGGTGGGGTAGATCCCTTCGCTAATTTCGATGAACGACACGTCGAGATGAAGGAGGGTGCTCGCGCACCCTAGGGAGAACGGGGAGGGGAGGGAAGACAAGAACAACTCCGGATTCGACGACAAATTCAACTGCATGAGGCAATTGCTGGCCATTAGGAGGGGGACGAGGGATGAAAGGGTGAAGGCGTTTGACGAAAGGTTGAGAGCAATGACAGAGGCCAGGGAGGTTACGCCTGGGGGTACATCCGCGAGTTCTTGCTCCGATAGAGAAACCTTGGTGTATAGTTGAGGGGATGACGAGAAAGAGGAGACCACGGCTTCACATTCGGAGGCCTCCTCCGGCTCTAGGTACTTGAAGAGGACGCAGTCCTCCTCTTCCTGGAGCATGCAAAGCAGATCACCCTCATTCATGTTTTGGGGAAGAGTTGGGGCGGCTGAAGCACCAGCTCCCATATTGGCGATATGTTATGGTAGTGGTGGTTGGGGTGGTAAGGATAATTGGATTGTTTGCGTTCGTTTGGTCCTTGCAACCCCTGAAACTTCTGTGTGGGAGGCACAGCAAAAAATCCATTCTCCCTGGGAGCTTGAAAAAGAGGGGAATTCGCTGCTGGGGTCACTTTCCAATACACGCTTCGTTAGAAACATGGCTAATGTCTGCAATGGCCAAAACCCGACAATGAAGTGAGTTGAAGAGCTCTACTTGTCTCACAAAATAAACTGCATGGAACTGCCGCGGCACCTGCTTTGCCTGTACTCACTCCCCTCTGCGCTTACGTCGTTCTTCCACAGAAAAATATCCCACGGCCTCCTCGGTATTATGCTCATACTAGCTATAATGATGGGATCCGTCCTAATATCCCAGTTGACAGCTGACGAGGGTGAGGTGGATCTTTCAGGTGTACCGTCTGTCGTCATCGCTGCGGTGGAGAAGGCTACGAACGGAACGATCACGGGAGCGGAGTTCGAGGTTGAGGGGGGCGTGGAAATGTACGAGGTTACAGTGGTTGACGGCGACGTTGAATACGAGGTCGACGTCACCCCGCAGGGGGAGGTCCTCGAAGTCATCGTCGACGACGATTCAGACGACGAGCAGCTACTCATTTACGCCTACGTTGCGGCGTTCGGAGGGTCGCTCGCGTTCGTGGTCTACGCGATGTGGGTGTATAAGAATTACGTTGGGCCGCTGCCGTACGATAAGAAATCGGATCACAAGGAGAATTTGAACCAGGGCGAGGGAGAGGGCGTCGCCGCAGGGCACTTGTAATATAATTATTGTTCATGAAACCTTTGTACGTAGACATAACGAAGAGAGAGTGACGGAGAAGTCAGGAAGGGTAGGAGAGGGGTGGGCTGATATAAATTCAAAGATTGAAAAAGACAAATATTTGGTGCAACAAAACATCACTGAAGAAATTAAGTTACGAGTTCGGGTGAAGGAACGGTGGTGACTGGGAGTCGAGTATCTAGTACTCCTCTCCGAAGTCCTCCTCCTCGCCCTCTCCCT